>JAPEIX020066725.1:0-11118 GCA_026122405.2 Zoanthus sansibaricus | reverse complement strand
ACATACAATAAAAATACATTGTTGATGTTAAAATATATATCGTATATCTCTCCTAAGCATTTGGATCCTTAATAAATCAACTTCAATTTCTGTATTGCTTTTCTCAAGCAATGTTGTCATAGGAGCTGCATCTTCGACATCCGAAAGCTTGATGTCCTGAAATGGGTCTTCCTCCAGTGTTTGCTGAAGTTGCTGTTGAACTGCCTTCAGTTGTGCCAGGCCAAAATGGCAAGCTTGACATTGAACATAAGACTGATAGAAATTTACCATTGATTCCGGCTTTTTCAATTTTTTGAAAACGTTCCTCTCTTAGTATGCTGTCAAATGCTCTTTTAAAATCAACAAAACATGTGAATAACTTGTTCTGTTTCGTTTTTGGTTTACTTTTTACATAGCGTTCAACCAGGGATTTTAGAATAAAAATGCAATCTACCATTGAATGTTTTTTTCGAAACCCGAACACGTATATCGTACCGAGTACCGAAACTCTTTTTCTCGGAGGATGGGAGCGCATATAATGAAGGGTGCGCTTATTTGAAGCTGGGCGCTAATTCGAGCATTTACGGTAAATACATTAATACCTAGTCAACCTCATTTATTTCTATATTAACTGAATTCAGTAACAGGTATCAGGAGTTGGTGCAACTTTTAGGTTCCTTTCTTCTTGCTGCTTGCTTGTCAGTTACATTTTGTGGCAATAGTGAAACTGTTATAGTTTCTCACTTGCACCTCAATAAATGCTTAAGCAAATAGAGACAGTTTTTTAAAAGTTGTCATTGTTTCTCGTGCAAACTGAGAATGAATAATAAATATTTTTTCAAGTATATTCTATTAGCTTATATAACATGATTGAGATGCAAATGGCTTGTAAACACCTAGAAATGTTGAACAAGTAATGATAACGTTATAAATTCACCGTGCGTGGGAGTAAATGGAGCCTTCCTCCTCAATGTAGGATGACTTCAAACCCTTGGCTTGTTAAAAGGGTTGAAATTTAAATAATCTCAAAGTAGTTTAGGATGTTTCCGTCAGTCCTGTTACAGTTCTAAGTAATCTTCCTTTCCTTCCTTTCTTGCCAACCCTCGTGGGGAAACTACTAATTAGTCTGCTACTACTTATAAATATAATGTAACGTAACGAAAATCAGTTTTAAGTTGTGCCATATTTCATTATTTATTTATCCAGTCACATATTATTAGTTGTAACAACGTAGCTAGTTAGATAAAGATTGCAGTTTGCTGAAAGTATACTTTGGTCATCCACACTTTTTTTTATGTTTACCGAGTTGTTCTCCACAAACCAAATTTTAAAATTTCCGTCAAAAAAGTAGAAGTTATAAATGAATGTAAATAATATTCTAATATAGGTTGATTATATTTTTAACATGTCCAAGACAATTCATCGGTATCATCGCGCACTAATCGAGCAACTCTGCGACTGTGGGAAGTGCATGGCCGGACGTATGAGAACCAGTTGTTTACGTTTAAATTGAACATTTACGCTACAAAGCAATAATTTACGATTCAAAAAACACTATATCTTAAAGTAAAATCAAATATCACAAATATTATATATACACGCAAAAGTCAAAAGACCGAAAACCCGATTTTTATTACCGTAGCGTGTTTACCCGACCGACCGACCCGATATTTTTGCACGCAAATGACTGTAACATAAACTCATGTTGGGATGGCTTTTTTTTTATAAAAATAGTTAAAAGAAATGAGAATGCTCAATTTGTTGGTTTATTACAAAGTCAAAGATTTTACATAAGAAAGCAGTTAAAAGAACCTTTCACTTTTCCCTGCTGTTTTAATGCATAATTCTTTAATTGGAAGTTATTCTTTTTTATAGATATTACAATAACAAAAAGGTTAATTAAAAATAAAATGTTAAAATGTTTTTACGTGCGGTCTCGGTGACTTACTATTCAGTCTTCGAAACAAGCTGGTAGAAGGATGTTATTAGTTGCCGTAATTCTTATGGGATCAGTTTGGCGGAGTGCAGCCGAGAAACGAGGTGAATTGCCTTTTCATTTACTGATGTAACCGTTTACAATTTTTTTCAGTTCTGAAACTAACAGCAAAGATAGTTATAAATTTATCGAATAACGAATTGCTACATAAAATCTCTAAGTATTTTTTGCTACGCCCTATTTTTTAGGGTTACAAGGTCTTATAATTACATTAATAATAACTCGTAAGGTTTTTCATTCCTTTTCTCAATAACATGTGAAAATATTTTGGCCGCTCGTGAGAGCTATCCAGTCAAAATAGGAACTTTTTAAATTCTTGTTCCTATCGCATGTTGTTTATAGTGGGGGTTTGAAATTTTTTTATCATGCAGTAATCCAACGAAATTGGGATCATGATGTTATAGGCTCTGAGGCAATTTGTATTTTGTGCAATTTGCTTGTGACAAAAAAAAATCGATAACTTGTTTTGTTAAAATAAAGAACGTTTTAGAGCCGTTTATTGTATCTCTTTTATAAATCCAAACGGAGCCGACATTTCACCAGACATCCATTCAGCCAAATGTTAGGAGTGCTTCGGCATTAATCATCCGACCATGTGATGGATTAAACATTGTACATGCGATATTTTTGTTGTTTTTACTCGTACGATGGTACGACAAAAGTCCTAGGTAGTCATGCGTGTAATGAAGGATAAAATCCGTTAAAAGTCTTTAAAATTCATTCGCATAATTACTATTTATCCAGTGTATTTTTTTAGGGAGTGTTTGCCGGGCTTGTTTATCCGATAACACACCAAATGGTTAATATTGGCGTCCGGCAAATGGATGATACATGGTGGATGTTAAGTGATATAACTGAACCATTTAAACTAAGTGTCGAAGAAAATAGCCGATAAAGGCTTGCTCTTGTTGTTTTCTTATTCGTCACTTGACCTCACTTTAGACACACAAGTGCATTTTAGCGTGACGAACGACCGTTAACTTTTTCAAATTTAGCTACACGCCGTTTGAAAACTTTTCATTCTCAGTGGGAATTGGTAGAAAGACCTGTCTGCTTCAAGCAGCGAACCATTAAAAAATGTAACAATGACAGCGACAGAATATAAGTGATTTTTCAAACATCTGAGCAACAGTCAGAAAAAGACCTTTTAGGTGCAAAGATTAAAAATGTGGAGATTTCTTTCTTTCGTAAGTTTGACCGCTTTTGTGTGTGGAAAGGCTGAAGTGCTAGAAAAAAGAGGTAAATTAGAATTAACTCGAACTGATTCTTTGGTTTTTATTTTGTATATTTTCAGATTTTCCAGCGCTTATATTAGACATTAATACTTCTCATATATACATATAGTTTTGTTTGCGGCCGTTAGACAACCGACTTTGATCATTTTCTTTGCAATGTTCGGAAGATTATCAAATATCATATGATTTCAAATCAAAATTTAAACAGTTGGCACCTCACTTAATCTATGCATTTATTTTCAATAATATGTGAACGAATTATCAAAATTAACGTTCGTTGCCAAAAGAATACTGCAACTTTAGAAATACCATACTGCTAAAAAATGTCCTTACATAGCAGTTTCGAATCAAGTTTTAATGTAAATAAAAACGGACCTGAGTGGCAACCAATAAGAGAAAAAAAGAACGACTTTGTATTTCGACGAGAACTTGACCGTGGTTTTGCTACCTTACCACTGATGTTGATGAGGCCCAAAGGACAAAACAGCTGTAGTACATGTAATAGCATAACTCACTGTTATAGAAAACTGAGAAATTCGACATTTTTAATAACTTTGATTTTCTCTAGTAAAAAGTAATAATCCAACAAAACATTTTTGTATTTTTCTCGTTTTTAATCAAGGACGTGGGATAAGCTGTTGTCCTTTATTCAAAATTTGCCTCCAAAACTCAATTATACTGAATCATTTGAAAAAATAAGGAGACGCTTGATATGGTTTTCTTTAGGCTGTTTGCAGCCTAAACGTCAGTTGTCTCAGATGTACTGATTCCTTGTACGATTTTCATGTGCTATTAACCTGCAAAGCCGTTAGTTCTAAAACTTTAAAAAAAATAATGCCAAAAGGCATTTGAGACCGTTACTTTATAAAATTAATGAATAAATTATTAACGTTTTTAACCGTTATAAACTCTAATCTTTTAATTAAATACTTGGAATGTTCAATGCAAAGGTTTTGAAAAGCTCGAAAACAGTGAGATTGTTTTTTGAGGAATGTCATAACAATAATATGTTGTTTGCTTCTGCAAACATCTTGAACGATTTTTACATCGCCTTGATTTATTAATGTAGACGGAGTTAATTAATGCTTTTAGAAAGAATCGTTACTGCAGCTGTCAAAAAAAAGCACACAAGGACAGCTTTTTCTTGTTATTCTTATTGTTCGTATGGAATAAGTTGTTTAACGATGTCGTTTCTAACATGCAGTGGACAACTGAATGATCATTAAGCGCTTAAAACAACACAAGTATAATCATGCGAGCTAGGAAGAGAAATTATGTTTTTTACTACTATAATGCTATAAGTTATGTCCGGGAGAACCCTTAAAAAATAGAGGGATGCGCGACGGACGACTTTGAAAATGACAAGACAAGACAAGATGATTTATTCGTATTTAATTTAACTCAACTTAATATTACAATTTTTTTTGTTTGACACAAAGAGATACGCAAAAAGATTTCAGACCCTAAACGGTACGTCAACACTGATTTGACATATTTTAGCTTATTCAATTTTAGAGAAACAATGTCTATCAATACTGATTGTTGAAGCTAATAAATATTTTAAAATTTAGGCAAAACCGTTTGACCGAGGAACCGTTAACGGTATTTTCAATTCATTGTTAATAAGGTTTACAATTAATGTCAGTGATCCTTTAAGACCCTAAAATAACGTTGTTTTGGTTGAGTGTGTTAGACTTTGTGTATTACTGTCGCTGATAAAGATAGCTTTTTTGATTCAGTCACTGAACTGTGACTAGAGCCAACTTTTGAGATATTTGTCAAAAGGCTGTCTAAGCTTGTAAGTCATTCTACTGTTTTCAGAACTACAATAAATGTCGATTACACTCATATTTTTAAATCCTTGAAATATGAAACATAACTCAAAAGGTTTTGTACTAATGCATTTTTGTCTGTACATGTATGCCATTTATACGCAAACCATTATACTATACATAAAAAAAACCAAACCAAGCAAAACTGGTCACTCTATAGTTAAAATTTAGTAGCTCACGTTTAGTTAATTTCATATAAAACCAGTGATAATTTGATCTAAACACGGTCTAAATCTCTTTAACCAAAAAATGTTTTAATTTACATAAATGTACCGTTATATAACTCGTGTCTAAAAGAAAGCATATAGATTACCGTAAATCCTTGAATAAGCGGCGCACCTCGAATATCCACCCCATCCCAATTAACCCAAGCGCCGCACTAAAATCTCGTTGAAATTAATAAGCACCGCGGCGCATAATCAAACTTTACGGTAGACGCAAACTAAAAATTAGAATTAAATAATAAACGGACGTTTATTTCCTCAATGAAGATATCAACATGCCTAGCGCTGGCTATGATTAAAATCGTTGCGCAGCTCTAACTTGCTTACTGAACGAAAGACAACAAAAGACTGATTAGTTGCATACTCATATCTTAATTAGCATTCCTCTAAGCTTTGTATTTCACAAACGTATTAGGGTTAACCTGCCTATTAAACTTTATCAAAGCGTTCCATTACTGAAGACATAGCTAAAATGTCATGCACGAATCGAAGACAGTTTTAAACTGACGTTATGAGTATGACAAGTCGATACATACGTCGCGAGCTTTTGGCCTACAGCCTTTTCTAAACCTCTTTTCTTAGTTTTTTTTTCCTTTTCGTCTTGATTTCTTTCCCTTCAGCGAATTTCGGATTTTCATTTGACTGGTTCTGGTTTCCTTGAGCGAATTTCGAAATCAATCTTGACTGCATGGATTCCAGATTCCTTGGAAAGAATTTTGGATTTCTTTTTGTCTGGATTCCCTTTTTTTTAGCGAATGTTGGATTCTCTTGAAATTGTATTCTTACCTCTTTTTACGGAATGTAAACTCTCTAATAAAATGTCTAGTCAGTAGCCTGAATGTCGTCACGGACAAAATTTTATGTTATACATGAATATCATTGCAATTACTATTTTAATTATTTTCAAAAAAAGGTTATTGAGCACTGACTTATGATTTCATTGTGATGTATCATTCCGGCAGAGTTTACTCCAGTGGAAAGAAGAGAATATTTGCAAACCTTGATGGATGCTCCTGACACAAGCACAGTTGACAAGATTAATGCTATAAATGAATGTAAGCCAAAATAATGTTCATTTATAAGAAATCAAATTTCCAAGATGGAAGCATTTATAGAATGTTTGTATATAGTTTTAAAAGTTTTTAATAACTGTTTACAATGATACTTAGAGAAGATCAGTATATGTTGTGTTGTACGTACAATTTTCAATTCATACATACCACGCCTTAATCATATTTGCACTGAGTGCGTGTTCGATTTTGAAACCACGCCCAGGAAAGTACCTAGGATTATTTCTCTACATGGGAAAACTACTCGCACCTTAACAGTGGTCTTGCACTTTATTCTCTTCAACTATAACTATTTATCGCTACTTGTTTCTAAACAGTGAAACATGTTGGAGATGTTTTCGAGGGAGACATGAGGTTGACAGCCAAAGACAGAAAATATGTGGATATGAGAGAGGATGGTGACGTTGACGGGCCGCTGACTGAAGGAAACAGTAGAAGAAGTATGCAAAGAGATCGCTCCAGCCTCTGGCGAACTCGTGTGATTCCATACGTTATCGACCAAGCACTCGGTAAGCAAATACAACAGCTATAAATAACCGCAACAGAAATAAGTCTTATCTTCCTGCTTCTCCTCTTCCTACTATAAATTACAACAACGTCTATTATGAATTAAACCAATATTATTGCAACTACAGATTACTTCTAATCCGTCCATCTTTTATTCCAACCATTATATATTTTTACTTCAATCATTATTTAAAACTGCAGCTACTAGATAATGCTAATTACAATAAAGATAATAAGGAAATTAGAGCACAGAGAAGACATTACATAAGTTGATCATAGATTTTGTTTACTTTTCTGAATATTTTAAACATTTTCAAATACAGTTTTTTTTAAAATAATTGATCAAAAAATTTTCTCTTTAGATGTTTTATGAGACTTTTATTCTTTCTTTGATTAGTTGATGCTGGTTTCCACACTAACATCTTGGAGTCCATCGCAGAAGTGAAGCGAATCAGCTGTGTCCAGTGGGTAAAAAGGACCTTTCAGAAACATTATGTCAAATTTGTCAAGAAGGACGGGTAAGGAGGTATTTTAAATCTAAATAACATTTAAAATTTGAGTTTTCCAAGATAACAACTATCCCAGAGGAATAAATCTTTGTGGCAGGTATCAATCCTTTTATTTGTAATAATAACATTATAACCATTCAATTATTATAAAAATACAAAAAATATATATAATAAAAACGTCTTTTAAATTGGACATCTGTAAATCCTTTTTACCTGCTGTTTTGTCTTTTTTTAAACTCTTCCTTTGTTTAATGTTACTCTGCCTATGGATTCTCTTGAATAAATCATGCATTTTTTGGAATAACTGTTGGTTTCTTAAGATTGGATTCCTGCCTTTTACTCGGAATCTTGACTCACTTGACTGGATTACCATAACTGAATCTGGATTTGCTTTAATGAATTGTGTATCACCTGGGCCGGATTTATGATTATCATGAATGATTTCTGGATTCCCTTGATTGAATTCTAAATATTCTTGCCTGGGTGTTAGGTATCCTAGTCTGGATTCTGGGTATCCTAGTCTGAATCCTTGGCATCCTTGCCCGAATTTCAACAACCCTTGCCTGGATTTGAATATCCTTGCCTAGATTTGCAATTGGATATCCTTGCCTAGCTTCTGGCTTTCTTTGTCTTGACATTGAATAACCTTGCCTGAATTCTAGGCATCCCTGCTTAGAAAATGGACATCTTTGCCTTGTATCTGGATTTCCTTGTCTGGATGGTAGATATGTATCTGATTATCCATGCCTGGATTTTGAATTTCTTTGCTTAGATTTTGATTATCCTTGATGTTTGGATTCTAGGTATCCTTGGTTGGAAACTGGATATCCTTGTCTTGTATCTGGATTTCCCTGGGTATCCATGCATGGATTTTGGATTTGTTTTCCTATAGCTAGATTTTGGATGTCCTTGCTTAGATTTTGGATATCCCTGTCTGGATTTTGGATATCTGAAGCTGAATTTTGGACATTTTTGCCTTTATTCTAATATCCTTGCTTGGATCTTGGATACTGGATATTGTCGACCGAAAGTCTGGAAATCTATGACTGGATTCCTGAACTCCTATCAAGATTATAACCTGAGTTCTCATGATAGTTTCTGTATTTCTTTAAACGGATTCTGGATTCAAAATAAGACTTAGATACAGGCCAACTTTATTAAATGGATTCCAACAACCACATTAGTTGACACATGAAGATCTAACAACTAACGCATATATTATAACATCTTCCGTGACAGCTGTTGGTCGTACGTTGGCAATATACGAGACGAGAAAGGCTATCAAGAACTCTCCATCGGAGATGGATGTGAGACAACAGATACAATACTTCATGAGATGTTTCACGCCATGGGTTTTTATCACGAGCAGTCCCGTCCGGATAGGAACAAATATATTGAGATATTGTGGGAAAATATTCAGGATGGTACGTTAAAAAGCATAAAATGTAGATATAAATTTTTGTAAGTAAAATTGCACCTTTTTGAGTGCCCTGCTGGATTGATGTAATCAGCCCAGGATTGATGTCAGGTGGCAAACAGATTGTTAAATTATAACGTTTGGTGTTCACTTTTTAATCTAAATGCTTCAGACTTTAAATTTTGTGCTGGTGTATTATCTTCAGGTCAGAAAGAAAATTTCAACAAGTACAAGAACAAGGATGTCGATTATTTGAGTACACAGTACGACTATGACAGCATAATGCATTATGGTAAACTTGCATTTAGCAAAAATGGCCAACCAACCATCAAAGTGATTGGTGGCAAGGACCGCAACTTTGGCGATGCTAAAAAACTGAGTGAGGTCGACAAGATGAGACTGAACGCCTTGTACGAATGCTCAAGTACGTAATGTATCCTGTTGCCACATTAACATTATGTAAAGATCTCACACCAGTGTCAATTAATTGATTCTGTATCCAATAATCTCAGGTCTCAAAGTTATATAGTTGTTAGAATTATTGATTTCAGTTTAACTGTGACCAGGATCGTGTGACCATATATAATCTTCAACTATTGTTGCTGCTTTTGGTGTTGGTGCTGTTGTTGTATCGTGTAGCTATTGCTATTGAAGTTGCAGCTGCTATGTCCCAGCAGTTGCTTGAAATTAAATGCTGTTACCATTCTTTCGGTACACATTCAGGTTATTCCTTTGCTGTTGTTGCTGTTACTGTCACTGCATGCTATGATATTTATGTTAATGTTTATGATATAACTTGTTGTTTTATTTTACTGTTTTTGTTGATGTTATCTCTCTTGGTACTGGTGTTATATATCACTGTGATTGATAATATCACTGTGGTTGTTGACAATATCACTGTTTTTGATATTATTATTGTTGTTATCACTGTTGTTGTTGATGTTGTCACTGCTGCTGTTGCTTGCTGTTGATATAGAAATGTTTCTTCTAATACTGTTTATATCACTGTTGCTGTCAGTTGCTGTTGTTGTCATTGCTAATGCTGTTGACAGCAATGGTGCTCTTGTTACTTTCAGTCATATTACATTCAATCTCAGTTGTTGAATGTGCGAATAGTGTTGCTTTTGGTAATGTTATCGCTGATCTATAACTCTATCTTACTACAAAACTATAACCCTTAAAACAACGCATAAAGCAGATATCGTGTTGCGATTTTTTAGAACGCGGTGAGACCTGGAGTTCCTGGACAAGCTTTGGCCCGTGTGATCTTGACTGCTACCACACTCGACAACGATTTTGTTTCAAAAGGGATCTTAACTTGTGTTCTGGGGCAGATGAATACGGAATTGAAACTGAAACTTCCAGATGCAGCAAATGTAGCGGTAAGGCAACTCCTACAGGAGATTTGGGGTTCTTATAATGCTCCAAACCTCAAGATTCGCAATACAGAAATTAAGAACTGATCACACGACGATTATTTTATTAGGGCGAGTATACGAATAAACATGTCACATGCTACTTCGGCTTGGAAATATAACTTCAACATAAAGACTGTTTTTCAGAATTCTTTAGTAATGTTTAATGGTAAACACAATTTTTCCTCATTGTCTAATTGTTTATTTGACACCAAAGCCGTTTTTGGCTCACGGATACTCGGTAGGGGTAGTGGGAGTTATAGGTGGTTTTCAACTGATGCCATGGCGGCCATGTTGATGCCCTTAAACAAAGGAATTTTGATGATTTCTTTTGTTTAGGGCACTAACATGGTCGCTTTAATTGTCTTTTGTGTTTTACATCTCCCGGGAATGGGTGAAACCCAAGAATAGCTGGGACTTTCTCACATGTATAAAATCTTGTGCAATCACAGTTATTGTTTTAAATCCTCCAGCCTGCTTTACGCGGTTGATTTTTACATAGGGAAAGTGTTATTTTAGAAAAAAGTCCAATGTAATTAACATTACTTAAAATATTGAGGAGACCCTGGGTGACCTGTTAATTCTTAATATATGAAGAAGTAGCTTGTTTCCCCTGTCTGTTACTGATTTTCATAACTAAATGTTTTGTTAACAACCATTCACGCATGCGCAATTACTTTCAAACCCTTGGCTGTTTAACTTGTGATCATTATTTCAGGAGTTATTGATGGTAACTGGGGCCGTTGGTCAGCGTTTGGCACTTGTACAGCCACTTGTGGACGGGGAACTCGTACCAGGACTCGTTTATGTGACAACCCCGCGCCAAAAGGTGGAGGGAAGGCGTGTAAAGGGTCTGCAACAGAAACCAGTGCTTGTGTAATGAACTCTTGTGCTATTAAAAAACAAAATATACTTGGTACGTTTTTTGTTCTAT
>JAPEIX020066638.1:0-11120 GCA_026122405.2 Zoanthus sansibaricus | reverse complement strand
TTTAGCTCTTCAGCAATGCCACCAGATCAAATGAGCGAAAATGACACGTTTGCCATGAGAAATTTGCTAATGGAATTTAGAAGCTCCAACAGATTACATTATAAAGCTGACATTTGAAAGGAAATCTCCTTACATGGGAACATCAGTGAACTGTGATAAAGGCAATTTTTTAGAGATAAGAGATGGCAAGAACACATCAAGTCAGCTGGTAAAAAACTCCTGTCAGGGTCACTTTTGGAATAATTTTCCTCTGGATAAACCATTCTACTCCATTAACAATCAACTGTCAATCATTTTTTCAAGTGGAACATACAATTTTTCCCAGATTGGTATAAGTTATCAAGCTGTAAAACCTGGTATGGTTTGTTCATGTATTATACATAAAAGATGTTACACAGTGGTGCGAACATACATTTATGAAGTTTATCTTTGAGTGGGAGAAATATTTCATGAGTGATAAACTTCATATGTTCAAGCCAATTTGTAATTTTCTTTTTATTACATGGATATGAATGTTTTGAAAATAAAAAAAAAAAACTAGACAAAAAGATGGTAAAAACAAATTAATGACGTAAGCGATATTTTCACCAACAAGGATATGGAAAATACAGTATATGTCACTTGCATCTAAGATGTAGTTTATGAAATCGATATCTATGAGTGGCATATTTTACAGTATATCACTCATATCTATGTAATAATACAAAGTGCATATTATTTATGATAACTTAATTGTATTAATTGATAGGGGGCGAATAGGGGGTGAGTACATGTATACAGTGATTACAGAACTTTTGACAGTTTTGATTTTTCTTGATTTTATTATTAAATAGCTGTTACATAAGCAGTTTTGAACTATGGTTCTCTGCCAGGTATTTTTAGCCTGCTGAAGACGAAATGGTCAAATTGTCATTTTTTAAATAAATTTGGATATATATAGTTCTTCATGTGTATTTTATTTTTTTGGCAACAATTAACTAGATAATGTATCCTAAGGATCCTGTAAATCTGGAAACTTATTATTATCTGGAACCAGAATTGCTCATTTTGTTTAGAGGACATGACTGTATTCCTTTTAGGTTTGAACAACCAGAGTGTACACCCTGTGTAATCCTGGGAACCATCATAAGATATAACTTAGCTAAGTTGTTAATGAAAGCCAGCTTTCCAGAGTCAACCGTTAGTAATAGCATTATTAGTGAACTATTGTGCAGAACGTAATTAATGCAAGTCATTGATCATGGTTTCTTAAGAGTTCATCAGTGTGATTATTTATTCCACTGTATAATTAGTTAAGAGAAAATATATTCACCATGGCTCGACACTAACGGTAGCCAACTAGCCACAGTCTAGTAGAAATTCAGTTTTGGTTAGTAGATTTTCTATTTCCACAAGCCACTCTGGCCTGCAGTAAACAAAATACAAGTTTCTATCTTTATTAAAGAAGACATCTCAGAATTTTAATGAATGGCTAGTAAAAAGCATGTTTGGCTAGTAGCATCAAAAATTCACACTAGCCATTTGACTTGTACAGATGAGAAGTTAGTGGCGAGCCCTGTTCACCAATATGATTAATTATTCTACTAGCAATTAACTGCAGTTTACTTTTGAAAATACTTTTTTTAAGTGTTATTCCACATTGGTTATTGTAGCACCATCATGCCTTTCATCTTGGTCACTTGATTCCAACCTAAACATTTTTGTCAGCGGTAGTCATGGAAACATCAGTCTTCCTGGAGCTGCAAAAGAGTGCCTTTGGAGGGTGGTGGCACCCCCGAACCATGTAGTTAAAGTTGTTTTACCCAAGCTTCCTTGCCCATCATTTCTCCATATCATGATATATGATGGTGTTTATGGAATGAGTGATCCTGCAATGTGGCCCGACAAGTCATGTGCTCTGTTACCACCATCTCTGGAGACAGTTTATTCCACTGGCAGATATCTATCGATCCATGTCAGGAACTTTTTAAACACAGTACCTGTTGGACGTTATTCTGCAAACATTTCTACAGTAATGCAAGGTACCCTGAGTTTACTGTAAATTTCATAAAAAGTATGATTTAAAACCAGTGAGCGAGAAAGACAAATCAAGTTAATTTCCATTGCTGCATATAATCTATTCCTAGTTCAGTCATGAGCATAAATACTAAAAGTGTTGATTTACAAGGGATTGTGTGGGGATTTTTGAACTTTCGCTTTTTTTATCTTAAATCTTAAAAAAATTCAATAAAATACTCACAGTAGTGTCTTGGTATTATTCTTTATAATCACCTGTCTGACTTTCATCAAATTCTGTTAACCATCACACATATAAAATAGCTTATCAATAAAAATTAGTCAGGTGCACGTGCCAGTCAAAGTGTTTGTTGTAGCCAACTTACCAAATCTGTTATAAGTTTACCAATTTAATATTTATGCAGCTGCTTGCAATTGGGTGTGTAACTATTGTTTAATGGTTTTTAGTTGTTAAACTGTCAATTTAATCATATTATATCCTTTAAAGCCAGTAACTGCTGAAAGCACATGATTGTATGCATATTTTCTTAAAAATATTTGAATTTTTTATTATAAATCCAGATATATTAACTATATCACGATAATCTTAGCTAAAACTTTGTTAAAGTTTTAAGTATTTTCTTTTTTCTAATTTTGATTTTAGCAATCAATTCATGTCAAATGAGTTGCCCAGGGATTTCAGAATGTTTTAAACTAAACGGTTACTCCAAAAAAGTAGGCGGCTGTGAACAGAGATAAACCAGATGTGACATCCATCATCTCATGAACATTTTAAGGGATTATGTTAAGCAAATCAAATGCAATTCCAAAACAAAGTACTCTTACTTTTATTTAAAGCTCAATCTTACAAAATCGCCACAGTGTTGGACTTTTTATATCTCACCTCAAGAAAAAGTTTGGGCGATGAAACGGAGCTCTTGATTCCGGGTCCTGTGATGTAAACTTAGGATCCCAGGAACTGGAATGAAGATTCCACCTCAGTAGATTCTGAGTCAGTTTTACGGTTTTCTGGATTTCTGTGCCTGGCTGATTCCATATTCCAAAGAGTAGGATTACAGATTCCGGAAGTAAATGTTTCCTGGATTCCTCAACCCAAGTTACCTTATATGCTTTAAATGAACTTTACATGAAATTATTTTTTTTTCTTTTCAAAGCAAATTTTCACTCCACTCTTACAGGTTGCTGTTTTTGTAGCTTTCACAAGAAAAAGGCCACAATTAATTAATGCATTTATTCTTTTTCTTAAATATAAAAATGGAGGTGATGTTTTATTAAGTGACAGTGCGAAGAAATGAAAAAGCTCGGATTTTGTATTGTATACTATTTTTTTTCTACTTCTTTTAGCTGTTTCTGTAAATTGACTAGTTAGTGGTTTATTTTCCAATAATAACATGAATATTGAACAGTACAAATGAACATGTTTTAATTATTTACAGAACAGACAGGTTTATGCGGAGTGCAAAGTAACGCTACTAGTCATATTACCCTTGAGGGAAGAGAAGGCAGTATCTTTATCCCAAAGTCCGGAAACCAATACCAAAATTGGGGGAGCAACAGGCATTGCATCTGGACAATAAAAGTTCCTTCAAATCACATTATCAAACTCCAGTTCAACCGTTTAAGTAACATGAATAAAGGCTACTTGGAAGTAAAAGATGGTCGTCATGGCAGTGGCGTTCAGTTGTTGAGTTTCTGTGATCTGGCATTCAGGGAGGATTATCAGGATTTTCCTCCTCCAGTTTACACCAGTGGACAATATCTTCAACTAATACTTAATTATAAGCTTTTAATTGGCTCCCCGATGCCATGGACTGGCTTTCTGGCCATATATCAAGCAGTTTCAGAAGGTATGTTACTTATAATAATAAACTTACGTATTAAAATTCAGAATTGTATGGTATTGCATTCTTAGAATATTAAATCTAGTTTAAAAATGAAAATGTATTTTAATTTTTAGCTATGGTTTTATGTATAATCTCTAAAGCTTTTAACTGGGCTACATGCACAAAACCAGAACTGTTTGGTGCTTCACAGCTCGATCACTTTGAAGCAGAGCATGCGCAGTAAACTGGCATCGCAGAGGTTGTAGGTTTGAATCCCGTTGAAACATGAATATTTCATGAAAGCTTCTCTGACGTACATACCGCAAAGATTGATTGCTTACCAATGTTTACCAAGTGGGGAAGAGGCGGAAACAGAGGATTCACTTAAAGATTTTTTTTTTACTTTGGGTTTCAGTATTAAAAATGAAAATATTATCCATCGTTAAAATCAATCAATAGATAAAAATGTCCGATCAATCGGGACCCACGATCATAGACGAGTTCACGCTCATAGTTGCATCATGGGTAATCAGGGCATGGAGAGCCGAGTGGCGAACTGTGGTTTATCAACAATTTCTCGCAAAATTATAAGTTGTAAACTCTTAGATTTTCAGACATTCTCTAGTCACATGCTAACGTTTGGTCTAATTGGCCGCAAATTACCTGAGAAAGTATGGAATTCTATTGAAAATCTATTGTTTTCGAGCGAGTCAGTTCCACACGATCAATATCGCAAACAATACATTTGCAAATAGATTAAGACGGTTTTCGTGTAATTTGCAACAAAACACGCCAAAAATCGGCATGTGTCAAGGGTTAGAGCTAAGCTTGCCTGTCTGAAAATGCGACAGTTTACAACTTATGATTTTGCGAGAAATCGTCAATAAACCTCAGTTTGCCACTCGGCTCTCTGTAATCCATGCCCTGATTACCCATGATGCAACTACAAGCGTGAACTCGTCGATTTGAAAGACAGCTATATACGTTTTTACAGGGGATAGAGTAGAATGCTATTTGAGCTCGTGATACATCTTTCTTTTACATCTTTCTTTGACTTAAAAGTGATGACCGGATCTTTTGACGTACTTGTTCTGTGACTGCTTGACCAAGCCGTATTGTTGATGTTGTTGAATGAGGTCTGATTTGAATTTCCTTCTCTTATAGTCTGCCAATATACCAATTGTTAGTTTGAGATGCCGGTCCTGTTTCTATATATCTGTTTAATTTATGTAGCTATAACACACCTCGCTATCATATTTTACAAGAAAATGGAACAGATATATACAAACAGGACCGCGGTCTCATTAGTAATTTCTGTTTTTTACGTCACGGATGAGGAGGTGAAACCAAAAGAGATTTTTCAAAACTTTAAACGTAAATTACACTATTTTTTATTTTGTTTTTACCATTACCATAAAAAGGTTGAAGGAGAAAGACGTTTTATACATAGAAAAAAAACTCTTAACTGATAAATACACTTTTTCTGTACTTTTTACTAACTTTAGTATGGCAATCACGTGGTATTGGCTGTTAATGCTTGTCAGTTTAGGAAAGTTACATTTAGTTATTATCTATAGTAATCGAGGATTGGTGTTTATTTGCGATTGGGCCTTAATTAAGCAACAGTTTTTAAAGCTCTTTTTTAATTCCTTTTTATTCTTTGTTATTAGTTCAAAGTTTATCTCCAGCTATCCACAACTGCCCACAATCATTCACATATACCCGCAAATACTGCAATTTTAATAAACTTTGGAAAGGTGGAGTTTGAATGGTTCCTTGCACCGCGACCACCCTAAGGCCTGTAATTGCTCGTTATTCGTCGTTCGTTAATTTGAATTAGCAGTCACACTAATGAGTATCCCTTTCTATACACTTAATATTTTTTCCGATTGGGGTAACATCCGACCTTGCTGGCCTGTTCGGTCACTTCAAACATTTGGATGCGGGCCAGGCAGACATCGCTTTTGTGTTCCATTATTATTTCTTGTATCGCTCTTTCTCTAAAGTGCTGTTCTTCTCTTATCTTCGTTCAATGTGGTGGTACGATATGTACGGCGAACTCTGCCGTATAAGATTCGCTTGCGAGATAATGATCTAAGTGTGTCGGCTTACGATAAACCCTTGTGCAGAGGCGGCCGTTGCGTTCCCAGCTGTTTTCGTACTTAGTCATGGTCTAACGGATAGATGGCTGTTGGGTATTGACTTGTTGCGATTGACCGGTTGGAGTGTAGCGTTCTCAAACTCTCGGCTTTTCATAACATGACTGAAGGGCTTGATGTCCGTGTTCGTAAAAAACGTGAATTTTATTGCAAACACAGATAGTTCGGCTATCTAATTACGATCTGTTTCTTTTTCTTACCAATCAACCTTTTTATTTTGGCTTTTGAACACATTTTTGATGTTTAGTTGTTTCTTTTTTGTCGTCAATGTTGTCTTGGACGGTTGGCGAGGACGACACTTTGTTTGCCTAATACAGTAAATGAAGTCTTGAGGTCGAAATGTTATGGTGGAGGAACTTTATTGAATTATACCCAAGTTTCGCTTCTTAGGATCGAAGTTTGAACAAAAGACACATCTGTTTCGATTCCTTTGCTAACAACAGCATCAAAAAACCGTTTGTCCAGCTTCATAGTAAACATCGATCTTTACATTTGTTGTAGTTGAAAGATGGAGTAATGCTGTTTGGCTATACAAAAACCATTAAGGGTATTCTAACCAAGGAACCAGACACAAATTGTAATTGCCCGACACGTGCATCTGTTTTCCCGTCTGTTTAGCTATACCCATAGTAAACTTTGATCATTACATGGATGGATGCTGTTTTTCTGGGACACGGGATGGACGGATGTTGTTGTTGTTTTTTTGTTTTGTTTTTTGTGGGGAGGAAGGGGGGAGGGGAGGAGAGGGTAAGAACGTTATGGGCTTTTTTATCCAGGAAACCAGAATACTATGTTCATTGAACAAGTTATTGATATCGGTAAAGGGGACAAGAAATAAAAAATAGGAAAAGTTAATAATCCTGGAAATATAGTAAATCCACATTGCAGTGGTATTTAAAACTGAAGACGAGTTTTTTTTTTATTGAAGTTAAATGTCTCAATGGAGAGAGTCCTGTATCGGCTGAGCTCCAGTTTTTTGCAGTACATTTTGATGAATTTCACCTTGATAGTTTCTGTAGTGAAATAAGGAGACTTTAAGCAACCCTCGGAACAGACTGTAGATTAATCTTAGGTATCAATCCATTGCGCTTTTTTATTCTGTACATGTAAATAAAAAACGTTTTATACTAAAAAGATTTTGTTACTTTGTTGCAGTTCCCCCAGCAACACGAGGAATCTGTTCATCGAACAACACAATAGCACTCAATAATGATATCCGTCTGAAAGACTCTGCCGGTTCTTTTCGCTCTCCTAATTACCCAAGAAAGTTCCCTAGATCGATTAGTTGTACGTGGAAGATTACCGCCCCCCTTGGCAAAAGAATCAAGCTTACCTTTAAGAAAGGAGGGTCTGTTGGGTATAAACGCGAAGACTGTCTATTTTGGAACATGGACTATCTCGAGTTTCGTGATGGGTTCACTGCAGACAGCAGTGAGATTCGGAAGAAATATTGCGGCAACGATCTGCCTACTGTTGTATCATCTGGACGAGAAATGAGCGTCCGGCTTTTTGCCAATTGTAAAGAGGATACCGCCGATTATGGTTTTGAGGCATATTATGAAACAGAGCTGACAGGTATTGTTATCTTGCTTTGAAAACATTGAAGTATTATGTTAATTTGATTTTTAGGGTGCGTTCGTTTCGGCCAATTCTGGAATAGGAATACATGGATTTTTTGTAAAAGTAGTTTGTTTCGGAACTATTTTGATTCCAGAACACTTGGAATAGTCTTCTACTCATTCAGCACCTGGTATCAGAGAAGCTGGAATAATCCGGATAAGTGACGTCACACACACTAACCTGAAAAGAAACAGCAACAATAACATTAAAAATGGCGGAAAACCGGCCCGGCAGTAAAGAAAACGCTGACCAGCTGTACTGCCGGCGCCTACTAGGGAGCTACAGAAATCCGCTGACTCCTACTATCTAACTGAATACATTGATTACTTGGAATAATTGTTCGTTTGGTAAATTAAAATCCAAAATATCCAGAATATTCCAAAATATATTGATTGATAATTCCTATTCCGGATTAGACCCGGACGAACTCAACCTTAATTTGACACTTATTTTCAAGACACATGGAAAGAAGTATAGTAGATCATTTTTGATATGTTAAAAATCAGCTTAGGTCCAAGGCTGGGGGGAATTAAACAAAACAATGAAGTTATTTTTTCGTCAATTTTTTTTAAATTCCTTACGAGCCTAGTGGCCAATGGAGCCGGTGCTTATCTCCGGTTTCTGTAGTGTTAACTGCGGATGAGAGTCTTTAACTCTCCCTGGACAGGACACTAATCCATCGCAGGTGGTTGGCGCGGACGTGGTTGGCGCATTTGGTAAGATCTCTGCTTTTAAACTACAAGGTCCCCAGTTTGATTCAGGCAGCTTGCCAAGATTTGAATATTTGTGTGACCTTCTTTTCCGCGTAAGCCAACTTAGCTTTCCATCCTTTTGGAGTAGTTAAATGAGTACCTGCGACTGCCATTCGGCCTATGGTCTCACAGGTTAGTGACTCGTAGT
This sequence comes from Zoanthus sansibaricus, assembly GCA_026122405.2. Lineage (NCBI taxonomy): Eukaryota > Metazoa > Cnidaria > Anthozoa > Zoantharia > Zoanthidae > Zoanthus > Zoanthus sansibaricus. The sequence continues at coordinate 2,602 of JAPEIX020066638.1, read as the reverse complement.
CCATTCGTCCTCGAGGTCTAATTGTTAATTATGCAGTCTAAGCTCACTGCATTGCATGACGCGATGCATTACTTAAAGAACAGGAAGAAAGAGTTTAGTTAAAAAAGAATTGTATTGAAAATAATAGAGTAATATAGAATTCACAATATTAAAAGCTGCGGTCATTTCAGCAAAGCCTTCTTAATTATGCTTTATTGAAATGCACCTCAATGTCATAGAATCTTGTAAATTATTTGTATTTTTTATCAAATTACCAGCAATAAGTATGAGTTTCCTTACGTTTTATTTCGGAACTTAATTTCAAGTCATATTCTGTTTCTTTAAAATATCAAAAAATGCCCAAGTTTCAATAAAATTCATTTATAGAACAGCCATGGATCATGTTCTCATTGCATGTGTGTGCTGGGTTTTCGTTTATGACTTCTCTCAGAGAAACCTGTTTTTGCCTATTTAACGTACAAAGTGATTTGAAAAAACACTTGATAGTATAAACAATACTCTGAATAAAATAGTCACCTAGTTGGTGACTTCACATGAAATTTTCAGCTCTTATACTATTATATCGATCGGAAACAGTTATAATTCTAAAACCAGATAAGAAAAGTTTATTGCTATCTTTCCGTCCTACTTATAGTAAAACTTTCAATTTCAGACGGTAAAATTTTATTGTGATTTTTTTCTGTTTTAGGCGGCACTATTGCGCTGATTGTGGTCGTGGTGTTGCTAGTAGTAGCTGTTATTGTTGTGGTGGTGTTCTGCTGTGTATACAAGAAAAAGCAAACAGGATCTCTAAAAAGCTCCAATGTGTCGTACTCCAAGCCCCCGGCGGATGCTTGACCGCCGTGCGTTACCTGCCATCAGCTGATTATTACTGAGACTGATAAACGACAATCGCACTGGTTGCTTAGCAATGGTTCTGATTGACTGACATTCATTTCAATCAGATGTGTGTGAAGTTCTTGCATGTTTCCATATAAGTAGTGTCAGCAAGCTTTCAAAGTTTACTTGGATCACTTTCTGTTGCTTGAAAAAGAGGCAAAATGTTTCGCAGTAGTACAGCGTTATCAATTAGCGTTTTTTAAAGGGTTTTCAATTTCACCTCAACTCCTAATGATATACTCTTGACCAGCATCTAAAGTGTCAAGACTCAGAGCTCAAACAATAGTATAAACTAAATCAATAATCTCTGTGAAACAGCATGCTTCTCCATATCGTACTCTTGTTTCCTTTCAGAAAGATAGAAAACTAAGAGAGACAATGAAGCGATGTTAGTAAGGCCTAAGCTAAGTTATCTACTTACAAATATTATGATTTAGCCGGACTATCAAGTGCTTTAGACATATCTAAGCTAAATCCTTTACGAGCCTAGTGGCCCATGGAGCCGGCTATTATCTCCTGTTTCTGTAGTGTTAAGCGGATGAGAGTCTGACTTTCCCTGGACTGGACACTAATCCATCGCTGGTTACTTCCCAGGGAAGCTGCTATACCTTCAGAGGTCTCCATCAATAAACGTATGGAAAGGCAGCAACAATACTTGCTTGCCTCGCCATACGCATCTGGAAGTAGCCGTAAAGAAGCACAAAATTGAAAGTAATTCTGAAGGTTTTTCGAAACGTATATGAAAACAACGTAAGGTACAATAATACTATCCGATATTATTTTTGAATGAATTTATTTTCTATGGGTGAAATATATATGATATAAATGGGAACAAAAGTATATGCTCTTATATTCCATAGCTTAAAGAATTGACAACATTCAGGCATTCATTTTAAAAGTGAAACGGTCGCTAGGCTGTTCTCTCGTGTTACACTCTTTTTTATAAGAGCCTTTTTTATAAGAACATGAGGCTGAAAATCGCCAAAAATTTAAGAGAGTGTTAGGAACATGCTGAGGCATTTATTTATGATGATAACCTATTGAAAAATTTGTCCTTTCGGTGGGCTTCTAGACTAAAGTTCGCAGATAACAATTTTACGTCACATGTTTTTCATTTACAAATCGCAGTTCTTAAAGGTATATCTCTTGAGACAAACTGGCAAGAAAGTCATTACAGTTTTATCAGAACAGTACAAAGTACAAGTACCATGCAATCAATGTAAACACGAATGTACCACATACGATACATGTATTATTTGTATTGTCTAAAACTAACTATTTCTAATAGAAAGTGAGTGCTGCGAGAGTACAATGTAACAGACTAGTGCAATCACTCTATAAAATCAAAATAGTAAAAATTTGTTCTATAAAAGGAATCTGAAATAAGCACTGACAATTGTTCTTTAAAATTAATACTACTTTTTAAATTTTCAAAATTGCAATTGCAATTTAAAGCTTGTGTGATCAAGACTTTGAGTATAAACAATAATGAAAGAGTTATTTTAAAAACTCCATACATTTCCATTTATGTTACTGTAATTTATAATAAAAATAAATCATAAAAATTTCATAAATCGCTCAAATGTAAAGAACATGTGTAGCAGTAAACTAATTTTCAGAATGATTAAAGTCCGTATATTCTCATACATTTTTCTCTAATTAATTCGATATGAAAAACCAAAATATAGTATAATTTCATGAAAATCTATAAAGCAATTACAAG
>JAPEIX020066588.1:0-11121 GCA_026122405.2 Zoanthus sansibaricus | reverse complement strand
ACTCCCCCTGGACGGGACACTAATCCATCGCAGATTAGCTCCCAGCAAACGCTGGTACTCATTTACCTACCCCGGAATAATGGAAAGCTGAGTTAGCTTAGGCGGAAAAGAAGGTCGCACAAATATTTGAATCTCGGCAAAGTCGTGGATCGAACTGAGGACTTTGTGGTTGGAAAGCATAGAACTGAAGACGGAGGCTTGATAAACGTTAATATTGTTTCTTTGAATACATCCATAAACGAAGGAAGTTGCTCTTGTGTTTGCCTATTAATTTGTGGGTGAAAAATACCAACGTAGATCCATAATACAGCCATTGCAGCTTGAGTTGGTTGCATGGATTGTTCTCATACGCCACTCGGAAGCTCCAAATTAAAGCGTCTCACCTTCAACGATAGAACATCACGGGACATATGGTTCAGGCCTATATCCAACCAACAAAATGGAAAGGTTACCGTCCTAAGCAAAACCCTTTTCCCGCAATTGTCTCACATCTTTGTTTTCCTTGATCAAAGCCAAACTACATCTAACCTCAATCTTTGATGGATATAACTAATAACCTTTCTGCAATGATAAAGAAATGGTTCGGACGTTTTATTTAGACCTGTAGTTTGCTTTTTCCACAGACAGTCAATTTGCCTTTATTGAGATTGATGAGATGAGTTTTAATCTTTTTAAACTTTTTCCCCAGCATTGATGGCGTTTTTGTGGTAACTGCGTTGATAGAAGGTAGCCACTATGTCGCCGGGAATTTAATAAGTTAGTGTTATCTGTAACCATATGCATCGACTTCATACAACCATGGTGGCTTGGTGACTGATAAATTGTTCAGCCAATTGGTTGCTGTACTTAGGAGGCGAGTGAAAGTTCTTGGTCTTTTTACAAAAACCGTTGCTCAAATATATGAGTGGAGCTATTTATCACAACGTCAAAATATTGTGCAGTAACATATATTCTGGGTAAGAAACGTTTCGTTTCGTGTCGAACTCGATAACGAGATAATTTTGATCAAAGTCAAGATTTTGCTTGTCGGTCAAAACTGCAAATTTGTCGAAAAAACTATCTAAAATCTTTTCTGTCTTTTAAGACAACAAAAATGTTAGAGTTCTTCCTAACAAGGTTTTCTCGCACAAACCAGTTATATCGTACAAACACGCACACTCCCTCAAACCATGCTTATCAAAGCTAAACTTTAAAACAGCACGTAAACGAAACCCGAATACGAAATAAAACAAAGGAGTAAACCGATATAAGAATGATGTAAGTGAAGCCGTGTAGGCCTGTCATCCCACCATAACATTAACGAAAGTAAAATTTGTTGTTACAATAATTTGTCATGCAGTAGCCACACGCGCTGTTAGATCGCCTTTTATTAGATACTTTAAGATTGGGCACTATGTTTGACGTACTACGTGACCGGTAGCCAACTTTTAGTATTTGATATCAACTGCGCATGGGCGGAAGTCGGCTGTGTGCGCTGCCGTTGTCGCCAATACGTTGTTTGTTGTTTTTGGCGTCGTCAATAAAACATAGTTTTCACTTTGTTTTGCTTTGCTTGATCAAGATGTATTTTTGCAAAATTAATGTATAGGATTGATAAAGAATGCTTGTCGTCGTTAGTATTTTGACCCAGTCGGCGCACATTGTACGTCAAACGTAGTGCCCAATCCTAAAGTCTCTTTTGAGTTGTGTTACCACGGCGCCAGTGAGTGGAGTGTACGTAGAACAATAGAGAGGCCAGCACCATTTCTGGGTTTCATCTTAACATACCATTCACCAATACCTATACTGTACTGCAGTACTGGCAATCGGCAATGCGTAATTTGATGATTAAAGTATTTAAACCCTATAATTTTTGTATAAATTATGGGAACAAGATTAAAGTAATTGATACAAAATGGGTAATCATTGACTACATGCATGTGGCTACAGCAATAAAATTCTTGCCTTTGGCGAGTCTCCCATATTCTTGCCTTTGGCGAGTCTCCCAAATTCTTGCCTTTGGCGAGAAAGAGCAAATGCTCTTTCTGTAGCCTGTTTGAATTTTCAAAACGAACGTCTTCTTGGGTACCCTGTGTGACTCCTATAGCCCAATGCATGTCTACTTGGGTACCCTTTGGTTATCAGTTACATCCCTCATCCTCTTAGACTTACAAAGCACCATGATAAAGTAACTACCGCTGATATCAGCTGTAGCTACAAAAAAGGAGTAGAAGTCGTGATATGGAACAATACACCTCTCCTCCATTGCTAAAATTACTTATATACAATACAAAGTAACAATATGCAACAATATATAACAAAGCTTGCTCAAATGTTTCAGGACATATACATTTACATACACATATACATACATATACAAGTTCTCCCCTCGGGTCTTTTCAGAACCTGTTTACAAGTATATACAAGGTCAGACAGTTGAGGGTCTTAGATAGTCCGCAACAGCGGCTCACATATATTAATAACCGTAAATGCCATCAGTACTAGTGATGAAGACAGACCACTACACCGGAATCACTACCCTGCTCTTTTCGACAAGTGTGTGGGTTCTCTTAAGTCCCTCGATAGAGTGTCGAGAGACTGGACCTACCGTTTAACGACTTTATCCGAGAGACGCGAAAGTCTAACCGTTTGCAGATGTTAGAGCAAACGCAGCACTTTCTCCTCAATTATTTTAAGACCCTGAGTGTTGGTCCGGCCAGGAATCGAACCCGAGCCTCCCGCACGATAGACTGGCACCTTACCAACGAGGCTAACCAGGCGGCGGTGAAAGGTGAATTATTCAACAATAAGACAAGCATGGTATAAAAAAAAACAGAGGCCTGTCTGAGGGTCATGAGGTCATAGTTTCAAATCTTATCGGGGACTCAGATTTTATCTTTTTCCCGTGGTTGTGTCATTGTTGAATAGTTCACCTTTTATCTTATATTAGTTTTCAGAACAATTTTAACAATCTACAACACGACTTTAATTACTTCCATGTGTCATGAATTTATGATTTTTGCTTAAGTAGGTGAAATTGATGTGAAAAGAGCTAAATCTTTGTAAAGCCATGTGGCTCATTGGAGTCAGTGCTTACAGTATTTCTGGTTTATAGATACTTTATTTAACGTCAATTGCGAAGGAGGTGGTTACCCATTCTTCCTAGCCAGAGGCTAATGTTTAATTGCTCGACGGCTCAGATTTCGGTGTGAAAGTCGAAGTTGCAGAGGGAGGAAAGCCGGAGTACCCGGAGAAAAACCCTTGGAGTCAGATTGAGATTGACAAATAGATGTGTAGCATGTGGAGCCCAGGAATTGATCCCGTGTCGTAGAGGTGGGAGACACGACTGATGACCACTATGTTCAGTAAATGAGAGTCTTTTATGCCCCTTGGGTGGGACACTAATCCATTGCAGTTTGACCTCCTTGTAGACGCTGGTACCTTGTAAGAATGGAAAACTCATTCAGCATTGGCAGGAACAAAGTTCACACAAATTTTCAAATGTTAGTCAAACTGAAAATTGAACCGAAGAACTTAATTCAGGGTTTCAAATAAGGACTGGCAAATGGTGGATTTCTCCAGCTCTCTCTTGACTTTAGAGTAACATTTGCCATAACTTTATGGTCTTTCACCAGAACAATTTTTGGGTGGAAATCAGATAAAATGTATAGTTAAATGTCAAAATGCATGCAATTCGCAAACTTAAAAATAAACATGTAACCATATTTGTTAGATTTCTTTAGGCTTAATAAAAGCACAGCAACGTATTGCTCTGTCACACAATTATTAAAGATTTCTGTCACAAAAAACACTGCCATATTCCACAACATTAAATCTTAAAAATAAACCTGCGAGTGCGTTTGAGGCAACATGTGTATACTAAAAAAAATTAGCTGGGGGCTTTCGTTAAGGGCAGTTTTTTTTAGCCACCACTTAGATTTTTTAGCCATACCTTAAAAACTTGTTTGTGGCTGTAAAGCAGAGATTGTACCAACTGTGCTGTTTAAACCACTAAAAAAGTGAAGATAATTTTAAAGGAAGTCTGCTAAATCTGCTGTATTTTTAACCCTTTACATGCTAGATTTTTGAAAGCCAAAAATCTTAATTTTCTTAGAAAATAAAAACTTCAGAATTAGTCAAAGCCATAGACATTTTTAGATTATACTTACAAAGACAAAAAAAAAATGAATGGTCATTCAATAAGGTTTCATCAACAGGTTCAAAAGTTAAGACAAGTTTAATTTATATAAAATCATTTTTAGCAGGAAAAGGGTTAAGTAAAAGTTTCCTTGTTTTTTATGCCATTGTTATCTTTGTTCTGAAGTGAAGTTTAAATAATTTGTGTTAAGCCTTAAGGACATTTTCAACCATACATTAATTCATTTTGATGAATTGGTTATTTTCCAAAGGACGACTCAAAAACAGACTTGAACAAAATTTTAAGAAAAAACTTCGCATTTCAATAAAAAATTAGATTTAACTTTTTTTTACATTTTTACATTTAACTTTTTTTAACGTTTTTAAACTTTTTTCAGTTTTACTTTTTTTACATTTTGTAAAAATAAAGTGTGTCGTTTTTTTGTTTGATATCAATTCAACTGTTCATATTGTAGAACACACATGCAAGACCTAAAGGAAGTGACAAATGATATACATTATGAGAATTACAGATGTGAGAAGCTGGCAACAATGACTGTGGGCTCACCACCCTCAACACCAACAAGGTGAGTTTACTGTTTAGAGAGTGTATTAATGCAGAAATCGTGCTTTTTACGCAAACAAAATGCAAAAAAAAAATGCATGATCAGAATTTTAATGCTCCCCATGACGCAAGATGTTGAATTAATAAACTCAATCCATGTACTTTGCATCTTGAAGAAAGTTTGTTTTAGGATTAGTAGCTCTGGCTATGATTATTTTCCATTCTTTGTAACTGCTGATTTCAGTGCGTTATTCAGTCGAAACTCCCTCAATAATCATTAAAGACGAAATAATCCGAAACACTTTGATAGATTCTTCATTCTTTTTAACTGAGTACTGATTTCAGTGTGTCGTTCAGTCGAAGCCCACTGAATAATCATTAAAGACGAAATAATCTGAAACACTTTGATAGATTCTTCATTCTTTATAACTACTGATTTCAGTGCGTCGTTCAGTCGAAGCCTACTGAATAATCATTAAACATGAAATAATCTGAAACACTTTGATAGATTCTTCATTCTTTGTAACTACTGATTTCAGGGCGTCGTTCAGTCGAAGCCTACTGAATAATCATTAAAGATGAAATAATCTGAAACACTTTGATAGATTCTTCATTCTTTGTAACTACTGATTTCAGTGCGTCATTCAGTCGAAACTCCCTGAATAATCATTGAAGACGATATAATCTGAAACACTTTGATAGATTCTTAATTCTTTGTAACTGCTGATTTCAGTGCGTCGTTCAGCCGAAGCCCACTGAATAATTATTAAAGATGAAATAATCTGAAACACTTTGATAGATTTTTCATTCTTTGTAACTACTGGTTTTAGTGCGTCGTTCAGTCGAAGCCCACTGAATAATTATTAAAGACGAAATAATCTGAAATACTTCAATGATAGATTTTTCATTCTTTGTAACTGCTGATTTTAGTGCGTCGTTCAGCCGAAGCCCACTGAATAATCATTAAAGACGAAATAATCTGAAACACTTCAATGATAGATTTTTCATTCTCTGTAACTGCTGATTTCAGTGCGTCGTTCACTCGAAGCCCACTGAATAATCATTGAAGACGAAATAATCTGAAACACTTTGATAGATTTTTCATTCTCTGTAACTGCTGATTTCAGTGCGTCATTCAGTCGAAGCCCACTGGATAATCATTCAAGACGAAATAATCTGAAACACTTTGATAGATTTTTCATTCTTTGTAACTGCTGATTTCAGTGCGTCGTTCAGTCGAAGCCCACTGGAGCAGCTTGAAGCAGAGAAAGAAGAAAGGGAAGCAAAACTGAAGAAAATGGAGCAAGAAATGGAGCAAGTCTTTGAAATGAAAGTGAAAGAGAAGAAGAAGAAATTAAAGGATTCAGAAGCTGAGGTACTGTAAACGGTTTTGTTGTTCTCACAAACAGAGAGTATTTTGTGAAAGTCATGTCACTCCGACAAAGGAATACAATCGAAAACGTCAGTTCAAAAATTCTTCTCACTACAGTGTAAAACGTATTTATAGAAAACGTCACACTATCTATTTATGACATTAATTATATGTAGTTTTATTTATTAAAATTATAAATTTCCTTGTCCTAAACTATTGTTTTCTTAATACTCTAGGGAATTATTTAAATGTTGGTAAAAGTAAAAGGATAAAAAGTCTTATGCATTGCTAAATTCTTTATGAGCCAAGTGGTCCATGGAGCCGGCGCTTATCTCTGGTTTCTGTAGTGTTAAGCGGATGAGAGTTGTTGACTCCCCCTGGACGGGATACTAATCCATCGCAGGTTAGCTCCCAGCAAACGCTGGTACTCATTTACCTACCCTGGAAGGATGGAAAGCTGAGTTGGCTTAGGTAGAAAAGAAGGTCACACAAATATCCGAATCTCAAGAAACTGCTGGGATTGAACTGGGGACCGTGTGGTTGGAATGCAGAGATCTTACCAACTGTGCCAACCACGTCCGCCCAAGACATGAAGAACATGTTTTATTTCCTAATTAATACATTATACTGTTTCTTTCTGCATGTTAGCGGCTCCTTTAGTAATGGTAGCATTCCTGGGGTTGTTCCTTCATCCAGAGAAGCTAACACTTGGCAGTTTTGCTGTTGCCATTGGGACAGTAAGAGCAATGAGACAGGTATGCCTGTGTACAGGGTTTCAGTTAATTTTTAGGGGTATTGAGTTGAAAAAAGCTGTCATTATAGAAATCCCTGATAATTTTATTCTGTAAACACATTTTATTTTACTGCTCCCCAAGTGCAGTTGAAGTTGCAATTGAATACTGTGGAATACTGCTGATGGAGTTTTCCATGACAAAGCAATACATATTGCTGTGCTTTTATTAAACCTAAAGAGTTCCCTTAAATATGTTTAAATTTTTATTTCTAAGCTGTGTGTATTACAACATTTTTAAAACTATATACAATTTATCTGACTTTCACCTAAAGATTGTTCTAGCAAAAGCCTGTGAAGCTATGGCAGATGCTCATCAGTGATCAAGAGAGAACCAGCAAAATCAATTTTATCCGTTCACCAGCCCTCATCTGAAACCCCCAGGGGGGTACTTGCCCACATGAGATAATTATGTGCTGCCCTATAGGGTATGGTTTTCGAGCTCTAGAATATGGGATAGGGTATCATATTCACCTGAGGTCTGTGATAGGGTATCTAATTTGGCATGGGTTAGGGATCTAATTGTCTAGAATAGGGTACAGTTTCTGATTTTGAGAGAGTTTGATAACATCTGTGGCATTAACAAAATGACCTAATGGAAATGGTATGGTTAGGCAGCTTTTAACGCAGGGGTAGGGTATGGTTTTTGACTTAAGGGTCTGGGGTAGGGCATCAATTTTAAACAATCATAGGCCTAAGAAAGGGGCCAAGTTTTGAGCTTAGGGTGGCACACCCCTACCCACAAAACTAATAGAGCACCCCCCCTGGGCTGAAACTCTGCTTTTAATCTGTACTAGTTATTTCAAGCAGAACAGAGATCTCAATAGGTTAGGGTTGTATAAGGGAAGTTTATTCGATTTAGAAACCACTGATTTAATCCATAAGAACAATAAATGTGCTGTTAACATTCATAAGTGGCATTATTATTTTCTTAACAAGAAACCAGATATCTTGAGTTTAAAGCACTGATTTTTGCTATAACATGCGTGAGCAAGCATTGAAAGAGTAATAGCGAGTTTTGTTGATTAATCGCAAAAACGTTTTTGTTAAGGTGATGATCGCCTGGTGCGGACCCTTTATAGCGCTGTTTCTAGTGTAACAGGGCTCTCGCAGGTCAATATACTGATTGATCACTACAGACTGCTTAGGAAGTGGGCCCTGTTACATACATCGTCTAGCTACTTCTCGTTTCAAATCAGTCTAGATGACCATAATATCATTAACATAGTAATATAACTTTGTTCCTAAAGGTATTACCTGCCTGTCATGCCCTTTCAACTATATACTGCTAGTTTTCTTTAAGAGTAAACTGGCTTCGGTAAAGCACTTTTAAACCAAAGTAAATCTAGATCAGAATGCACCAGTCACAGCAGACATTTGTGATACATAATGGTGCCCAAAATCCAATCAATCCGATCACTTGAAGATTACCATTAAGCAGTTGAAACATTGCAATCTACAAATAGTGATTTCAGCGTAAAACAAACAGACATATGTTATTTCAAAGTGAAAACGACGATCTTTAACCTTAAACGTTTATTTTCAGACATGTTGAGGCATTACCGACGGCATTGTCGGTGTGAATGTACATTTATTGAAGGTTGTTGAACTAACCTAAAAGCAGTAACTAGCATGGGGAAAAACGATCTATTTAAACAACATTAAACTCAATTCTGTTTGTGCTGCACTTATGGCTTTATCTTCTCCACATTTAATTGTCGTTTTTTTGTAAAAAAAGAACTTTAAAGTAACTGGTCGTACTTTTTTACAGGTATGGCAAAATTCATTCAACTTCCTTTTGGATATTTCAATAGTTGTGATTATTAACATGGCAATTTCAAGCTTATGGTGGATAAAGATGGGTCTTGGTCTCCAGTTAATGTTAGTGGGTGTGTGCCGTGATAGGATTCAACAGCTATCCCACAAGCTCTCCTTCCTGATGACACTAGCAGTTACTTCGTGGACACTTCCTAAGCAAAGGCATTCATCTACTGTTCCAGTCCTTGTGTTGTCAGCTATCTTCTGTCCAATAGTTTTGGCAATCGTAGCAGCTGCGTCCGCCTTGTCGGCTCCACTCCTTCCCCTTTTCTGCCTGCCAATCTTTCTGATTGGTTTCCCTCGCCCCCTGCGCACCTGGCCAATGGTGGGCACCAACATAATCTTTAGCTCAATTGATGCAATCTACTACAAGCAGTTAACCCCTTATCTAGTTTCCTGCCTTAATCGTTCCATAGCAGCAGGAGCTTTGGGCAACCCCTCTGCAGGCGACCATTACTTGGTTAGATTTCAAGACCGGAACATTTGGATTCATGTACTTGAGAGTGGGTACAGGTTTTGTAGTCTGGTTGTAAAGGGCTTGGAACTGCAAGAGACATCTTGCCACACTATTGAGGCGGCTCGCGTGGATGAAGTGTTTGAAGGAGCATTTGTTCATGAAGGAAAATGGATCTTCCCATCACTCAACCCCCATCCTGGAAATATTCTGTGCCCCTGTGATGCCCTTGCCTTAGAAACATACTCCGATGCTAACAATGTCCTCACTGGGATCATAGACCAACCGGAAAACCTCAGAAGAAATTCGGAAAATTTCTTGAAAACGCTAGTCTGGGTTTTACTCCGCCACTGCAAAGAATTTAATGTTGGACAAGGGAGAAGAGTCAGCCTGACCCAACCCCAGGATACAAGTGTGAAGTCAGTTGATAGTGAAAATGAGATCCCACAATCAACAAATGCTCCAACAATTAAAAATAATCAGTCAAGAAAACGATTAGCCAATCAATGGAGCCAAGATGACATGGAGCTAGAGGTCTTAAACTCTGCTACCAAACGCGAAAGCAGAAGGGGCTCTCCACTAAGAAGAAGTGATTCCCTGCCAAGTTTTACAGGGAGTTCTTGGTCGCAGGAAAGCTTGAAGTTTAAGGAGTTTGCCGTGGCGGATGAGAGCGAGAAGTTGGAAGAAAGTTTCAATTTAGGAGGATTCCCTGCAGCCGATACTTCTCAAAAGGATGATAATGATAATGACGATAGTTGGGTTGCAACAGGATTTCCTGTTGTTGATTTAGGTAAACAGAAAAGAGTTGATAATACATTTTCAGTTTTTTCAGTAACCAATACCAAAAAGCCAGAGAATCAGAAAACAATTAACAGCCAAAATGATGGAATTTCGAACATTTCAAAGAACACATCTGGTTATATATCCGTTCCATCCCGGTCAAAAGAGCTCACATCATCGCATAGTTGTTGTGTTGATGTTCCATCACGGTGGAAAAATTCACCACTGGAACAAACATTCATTGATTCTTTATTATCGAACTTTCCAACATCTTGGTACAAATACGTGTTAAAATCACTGGATTTAGGGAGCGTCTCAGACACTGAAGAGGTTATTAACGACCCGAACTTACTGCGCATGTACCAAGAACTTGTGTGCACATGTTATGCTCTTGTAGATATTCTGGGATATCCGGGATCTTCAGCCCAAGAGGCAGGCCCTGGGCATGTGTATAAAACATATAATGGTCAGATACCTTGGTCACTCCACCAAGAATGGCTGTCCAATGACTCAGATCTTAAGGATTTGGTTATTAGAGCTTACAGGTTTGTGTGGCGTATTTTGCTATTTGAAGTATATTATCAAGTATTACTTTTAAAGTACTTTATCTAATTAAGAATTTATCTGTTTGTTTTATGGCGTGTAAAAAAACATGACCCTGTGTTTCCACGAGTTTTTTGTGGCCTAGGTTCAGAAAGAATTATGAAATCAATTGAGTGAGTCGCGAATCGCAGCACACGAACTTTAAGTTTATTTTAGGTTGCACACGAGTTTGATTAACGTTTTCTATTTCTAACTGTTTAAAATAAGTCACATACAAACACAATAGCAAGCAATAAATGGATAAAATTAGGGGTTAGGCCGGATAGTATACAAGATTGTCGTAGCACATACGTGATTGTTGTTACCGTGCCGAGGCCGTAGGCCGCTGGCACGGTCTTAGAATGCAGCGATATCGGCCGAAGTTACATTTGTGCCTATGAGCCGCAGCCCGAAAGTAACGTGGGCTCTGTCAGCGATTACTTAGCAATAAGATCCGAGAGCATGGACTAAAGAGATTTAATAAAACTCTTAAAGGGGGTGTGTCAAGGCTACGCGCATGACGGAAGCTAATCACCATTGGTTCCCGAAATCAGATACACAAACCAAAATATGAAAACAGAATCATCTTTACTTCGTTTGCATGCAAGATAAACTGACTGCCATATTTGTTTGTTAACACAAAA
>JAPEIX020066562.1:0-11122 GCA_026122405.2 Zoanthus sansibaricus | reverse complement strand
AACAATAGAATGAATCATCATATAAAACAATAGAGTGGATCATGATATAAACAATAGAGTGGATCATCACATAAACAATAGAGTGGATCATCATATAAACAATAGAGTGGATCATCACATAAACAATAGAATGAATCATCATATAAAACAATAGAGTGGATCATGATATAAACAATAGAGTGGATCATCACATAAACAGTAGAGTGGATCATCATATAAACAATAGAGTGGATCATCATATAAAACAATAGAGTGGATCATCATAAACAATAGAGTGGATCATCACATAAACAATAGAGTGGATCATCATATAAACAATAGAGTGGATCATCATATAAACAATAGAGTGGATCATCATATAAACAATAGAGTGGATCATCATAAACAATAGAGTTGATCATCATATAAACAATAGAGTGGATCATCACATAAAATTTCACTAAGTGATCTTACTAAATCCAAGTTTTGAATCAAAAAACGAATCTGTTTCACCAATACTTCAACTTTATTTAAGTAATAATCGTTTCAATGAAAATATCTTATTGTCAAATAGAGTGGAGTTATTTAATTTGTTTAACCACTTGAATTTCTTCAAGACATTAAGATTTCATTCTATGTGTTTGTTGAACACCAGCGAATTATATCTTTTAGTTTAGCTTCCAGGTCATTTAGTTTCCAGTTAGCTCGTCTAGTTTTTTCTTCTAACGAATTTGCATGTTTTGAGCTTTGAAGTTAAAGCAAAAGGAAAACGGGTAAAGAAACAACTATGGGGTAGGTACCAAATGGCCTTTGGTTTGAACTAAATGAAACTGGTTAGAAATAAAACTACTTAGGTGAAACAAAGTTACTATAACCCATAGAAGCCATTCTGTCGTTACTCTTTAATGTGAATCATTGTTAGACATAAGTAATTTTTTATTTTTTCAACTTTTTTAGTCGTTAATATTGTAGAGCTATGGCAATTTTTCTTAAAATAGTTAATATATTTCTTTTTTGGTAGTTGTCGTTATTCACAACAGTGATCACATGTGTGGTGCGTTAGACAAAGCTGTTCTTGGATCTGGTTCTAAAAACAGTATTTTTTATGTACTCTTGAGGGACTTCGGAAAACAGGTAAGAATTAGGATCCAATAAAAGACAGTGTTTCCCGTGTTGTTGTATTAAGAGGCCATGGAAAGCAGCTACTGGAAATGGTCCAAAATCGTTTTTCCTTTTGTTCATTTGAAACAAGAAGAATGCAGCTTAGAATCAGAATCCGTGAACAGTTTTTTTTATAATGCATTTTTAGATAATTCAAGGTTGGAAATCTTATGATCATTGGTCTAAGTAGTGTAAAAACAAGTGGGCCTGGAAAAATGCTTGTTTTTTCTTCATTCGTGAATCACTTCTGTTTTATTGTTAAATACATCTGGTTGACAATTTAGAATACATTTTTTAAGACATTGGCAGTTTTGTCCTGGCTCTCTTCAAAGCAGTATTAAAAAGGAGTATTAAGTTCTTCATAAACTAAAAGGTAGCGTGAATTGCAAAATAGTTCAGAATGAAACGATGTAACTGCACTTACAATCAAGGAATACGATTGGAGTTATCAGTGTCCTCTAAAGTTAATCTATACTTAATAATAATAATAATAATAATAATAATTATAATTATAAAAAGAAGAAGAAACAATTTTTATACTTTATACAGCACTTGATCTTGACGCTCTAAGCACTTTACAAATAAATACAGTTTTTTTAATAGTTAAGGATCTTAGATAGTCTGCAACAGCGGCTCACATAATTATATTAACAACCTTAAATACCCTCAGTAAAGAAAACAGATCACAACACCGGAATCACTACTCTGTTCTTTTCGACAAGTGCAAGGGTCCTTTTAAGTTCCCCGATAGAGTGTCAAGAGACTGGACTTACTGTTTAATGTCTTTATCCGAGAAGAAGTGAAGGTCTAACCATTTGCAGATATTAGAGCAAAGGCAGCACCTTGACAATTATTTTAACACCCTTATTGTTGTTCAAGCCGGGAATCGAACCGGGAACTGCCATCTTAGATGATTTATATTTTGTTGAGGGAAGGCAACTGAAACGTTGAGATCAAAATGAGCTCGGCGAAATGCAGTGCACCTGTTAAGGCTATGATTCACTCGAACCTGTGTTTGTACTTGTGACAAGAGTGAATGATGACTATCACATACTTGACTTCCCTAAGAACACTGTCACAAGCAGGTAAAGTTCAAGATTTACAAACAGTATTGTTTATTCTGCAAGTAGTGGTCAATACCTCAGAAAAGTTTTGTTTCCTTGCAGAAGAGGAAAGCTTTAGTGACTCTTTTTTTTCTAGGCTGCCGCTGATGCCATGTGGAGACTTGCTCGTATCTGTCCTTTCTTTCTTAGTAAGTACAACATCCCTGACTAAGATATGCTATTGGAACGATTGAAAAACAGTTTAGATTAAGATGTTATGATACAAGCATACAATGTCCTTTTGCCCTAAATCAGCTTTCTATTTTGTCCCTTGGCATATTTTTTACAGAAAAAAGAAACAAATGTTTGTTGTTTTGGTCGGTAAAATCCTTCTCAAACCACGCTGTTCTCTCTTTATAGGTAACCGTGGTTTTTCTATTGGGATTGGAGATGTCACTCCAGGTCATGGATTGTTGATGGCAAAAGAAGAACTGCTGAGAGGCGGGTATGTGAGTGAACTCTAAATACGTTAAGGTAGCCAAAAGAATGCTGGGCTTTGTGTTTCAAGTGGGGTTAAAGTCCACCTTGATCTTCTGTTAGGTTTGTTCACGCTTTCTATAGCAAAGTAGTTCAGCGTCTACCGGTTAGTACATTGAAATTTAATGTGAAGGTAGTTCTCAAAGATGTTATTTTAGCTTCAGCACTAAACGATGAGAATCGTTAAGAGATATTAGCTTAACAGTTTAACTGCCACGTTGTGGTACTCTGGACACCGTTGATATCATGTCGTTCCAAACAAAGAAGGTTTACTCTGAGGATGTGTGCATACACTGTAAACTCTGAGCTCGTATTGATGGTCCTCTTTTTAGCTCGACACCTTTCTCATCAAGTGTTGCAATCGTTTGCTCTAACCAACTCTTAAAGGACACTTGACTAATGCATGGTTCTTAATACTATAAATAGCTTTAATATAGATTTAAAAGACACAAACTTTGTATCTTTACAAAGTACAGCTTAGTAAATGAACGCCGTATCGTTTCCATTGAGTAACCTTAATGTAAGACATTTGTAACCTCTTTCTCAGATACTCCAAATGTGATGGATACATTCAAGACTTTAAAGAAAGCAGATTACAAAACCAACCAGGCTGCTCGGCCGAAGAGACACTTGAGGTAAGAATGAGACTGGAATGTAGTTTAGTCGACTCTTTAGCAGTCTTTTCCTCCTCTTCTCCCTTCTCAAATAATTTGGGCGTTTCTGTACGTATCGGAGGAAGTGCTTCTTGATTCGTTGAGGGTCGGGGTGAGCTGTATTTTAGAGGTTTTCGTTGTTTAATACTGCATTTACGTAATCTGTGTTACTATGTCTAAGTACAGAAGGAGTCAGTACTTGAGAATGAATGAAAGTGAATAATATTGAATTTTTTAAAAACTGGAATTTTATACATTTTTTGTTGTAATATATTCATATCCATGTAATTCAAGCGTAATTCAGCCTTCGGGCTGCAAAGCTGTTCAATAAATCTATCTATAATCTATCTATGAATAGCAAAAAGTTTGTTGGGTTCTGTAAGTCACCATTATCCGATTAACACTCTGTGTTTGTCCTGTTGCAGGCTCTAATCTTGAAGGAGCTCTCCGTTATAAGAGACCATGCTGGAAAGGCTTGCCTAAGAGAACTTCACAAGTCAAACACGCCACTGACGATGGCTGTCTGCGGATCTAAAGGTTCTTTTCTCGGTTTAGTTGTTTAACATCATCAGCATACTGTAATGGCTGACAAGTTGTACTACTAATACACTTAAAGGATGTTCATTTGGCACCAAATTAAATACTTGAAGAATACAAGAAGAATAAAAGTTACGTTTCAGGCTGAATTAGTACAGCAGGTCGTGGATTACGGGAAAAACTGCAGCTTCTGAATCATACCTTTCTATATCAATAGCCTTTGATTGTATTGTTATAATAGATACATTGTACTTGGTTGTACGTTCCTTAAAAGTTTTTTTTTTGATATTGGATGATACAAACGATAATGATGACAGTGACGATGATGATAACAACAGTAGTAATGATGATATACTAACTAAAATTGCAATGTTTTGATTAATTATTGCTTACTTAATTGTTTGACTTCTTGTGCATTGCTTGCTCGTTGAGTTTGGTTTACCAACTGATAAATCTTGTATTGTCTATTGAAATTCCTGACTAAAACGTCTTACGTTTTACTCCAAGTCATTTTAGGTTTTCCTTGCTCTCCTCTTCCTTTCGCTTACAAACGTTACTTCTCTTGTAGGGCAAGATGTTATTGTGGTTACATTCTTGTAAAGAATGTTACCGATACCTCTCCATTTCTTTCACTCTTTTTTTTCATTTTTTACTCTCCGTTCATAAAAGATTAATAAACACTTTTTTGTTTCAAATTTTATTCTTTCTTCTACACTCGCCTGTTGTAGCTACAAGCACTCAAACAGCGCTTTTTGTTTTTCTCGCTTCAGGTTCCTTTATCAACATCTCTCAAATGATTGCTTGTGTCGGTCAGCAGGCCATCACGGGAAAGAGAGTACCAGATGGGTTTGAAGACAGATCCCTGCCTCACTTCAAGAGACATTGTGCGTTGTAGAGTAGTCCTTATAGCATTCTGAATGAAAACATATTTATATCTTTTTGGATTCTCATGATTATAATATAAAAGAAATGGTTTTCATGAACCAATAAAAATAAGGTGGATTTTTGGGTAGCTGGAGAAAGTTTGTTCTACTTTGTATAATATAGCTTAAACTGTGCTAAACAAAAAAAAACTTAATTTCGTGTCTTTTGTGTCCCATCTCTCTTAATTTCATAAATTAAGTATTGCATATACAGTAATACCTTTATTTTAAACTTTTGTTTACAGCAAAGTTTCCTGCCGCCAAAGGTTTTGTTAAAAACAGTTTTTACTCTGGTCTGACTCCAACGGAATTCTTCTTTCACACTATGGGGGGTAGAGAAGGTTAGTATTCACCTCAATGTGCCACCGTTATGATGCTTTTCAGGATGGTTTAAATTTTGTACAAATCGACTTTGCTTTACTTGACGCGTAGGTTTAGTTGATACAGCAGTCAAGACTGCAGAGACGGGTTATATGCAGAGACGTTTGGTCAAGGTTAGTCATAATAGTTCTTGCAATTTGTGAATTCTGTTTTTTTTTAAAAGTCCTAACGAAAAGGAAATATTTCTAGAAAGGAAAATTTCTCCATAAATAAACTATTCAGCTTTAAATACACTTTGCACCTCAGCCAGTCCTCGGCTTGTTTTTTGGCTCATGTAAAGAAAAAATAAAATATATTAAAAAAGTATCTGATATATTATAGTTTTTGTGATATTTATAGAAACAATATGAGGGGGGAAATGTTACTGAAAATTTAAGAAAATCTAAAATGAAATGTATATCTCTAAGAAGTTTAACAGACATGTTTTGACACTTCTATTGTCATCTTCAGTGTCAGATGAGACTAGAAGCGTCGAAACTTGTCTGTTAAACTTAAAAATATTGTGGCGCCGTCGAACTACAGAAAGTCGAACAAGAAAACAAAGTGCTAACATGCAAAATGCGGTCAGTTTTATTTATCATTAAAAAATTATTCTTTTGTAAACTTGGATTTAATTTCGCCACTGAGATCACACTTGTAAAACGCATTTGAGCGCAAAATCTTACATTTAGTGTTGTTTATATGTTTTTTCTCTGGTTTGATGGCCTGTTGTTATATTTTTGCCTATCAAATCAGTGCAAACGTGAACTCAAAAAAGGTTGCAGAAACTCCTTCTACAATTGAAGCTAATGTAGTTAAAGATAGGATCAGGCTGTTGTTACCTATGGAATGAATCTTACGTTTTTGAGTTACTAGTTTTATGATGGTTTCTTTAACAGTCCCTTGAAGACCTTGCCACTCAGTACGACCTGACCGTGCGTAACTCAGTAGGCGATATTGTTCAGTTCATGTATGGCGGAGATGGCCTGGATCCCACTAGTATGGAAGGAAAGGAGAAACCGCTGGACTTCGGACGCATCTTCAGTAACATACTGGTGTGCTATTGTTTTTTCAGTGTTAAATAGTTTTAGTAGTAGCTTCGAGCTGGTTGAAAGTAAAAGGCATTCAAGTTTGTCAGTGAGAGAATAACAATTTAGTGATAAATAATTATGTAAATTATACACCGTATAAAAAAAGAGAAAACTTACTGACATCAGTAAGTTTTCTCTTTTTTTATATACTTTGTATAATTTACATAATTATTTATCACTAAATTGTTTCTGTAGTGCTTGGTACTCCTGTGTCATTGTTAGTGTTATTGGGACACCTGTGCAAATACTATAAATTGGGAACCCAGTGAATAAAGACAGAGTTGCTAACATTCATCATGGAGTGTGTTGTATGCTGTCGGTCATAGATCGTAATCTGAACCATCCAACCATTTGCGAACAACACAGTTTCCATAGAAACACCGACGCAGCTCGCACTAGTTTACCTCTAGTTATTTTCTCAGTGAGAGAATACAACATGCGTTTTCGGCTACAATATTAGAATGTTTATTATATTAAGTTAGTTTTGAACAACTTAAGTTTGTTGTTCTTTTAGTGTCAAAGAACCAATTTAACCAGGCATGAGTCGCCTCTCGCTGGACAAGAAATCCTTGCCGCTATGGATGATGCTTTTCTCCGAAGACATCTGTTCCAAGACTGCCGGGAAGAATTCAAAGCAGATTTAAAGTAAGCCTTCAGAAAGTGATATCCAATAAAGTAATAATTTTTAAAGTGATCTTTCATAAAGTGATATTTCATAAGATGGTATATTATAAAGTGATATCTCATGAATACAAAGTGATATTTTATTAAGTGATATCCAATTTAAAAAGGTGATATCTTATAAGTGATACTTCTTAGAGTGGTATCTTATTAAGTGATATCTCATAAGTGTTATCTTATAATTAAAGTGATATCCCATTAAGTGATATCTCCTTAAGTTCTCATTAAGTGATACTTTAAAGAATAAGATCGATATCTGATATCTATCCAGACATGTTTTGCAAACTCCTGTTTATTTACATTTCATAGTGAAAATAGGACGGTACGACTCTCTGACTTTGGCCCGTAGCTTTAGCAATTTTTTCAAACAGCTTCTCTGCTAGTGTTTGTTTATGCCGAGACAAAACGCATGACTCAATACAAATGAAAATCTATGTTTGTGTTGCAGATTGTTTATTAAAGACGTTGCCGCTAAGGTTGAGAAATGTCATCATCGTTTTGGTTTTGACGTTGGGTAAGTATTCTTTGGAAACACACTTCACTGGTCTACTCTAGTCTAGCTGGAAGCTAAACCTTTTACTTACCTTGTTTGTTTGAGTTACTTTAAGTATTTATCTATATATAATTCAATTTATTTTTGTTCTTCAGTTTTGATGTTTTTATAAGTCAAAGCTTGGGCGTTAGTTTCAAATTATTATCTGCAGAGGAGATCAACGCTGACTGGTTACCTTAGGCTCGGGTTCAATTCTCGACAGCATCGAAACTGAGGGTCTTAAGATAACTAAGGAGAAGATGGTTCCTTTCTCAAACATCTGCAAATGTTTAGATTGCCTTGTTTCTCTAAGGATAAGGATGTTAAGCCATTTTGGACTAGTATTTCGACCATTCGTTTGGGGACTCAACACTAATTTTTCACTTCACTTTCCATATTTAAAAGCAATTTAGAATATTTTTCAAATAACAAAGTAACAGTAAAAGTTTGATGATAAAAAACGTTTATCAGTTAAAGCAATGTTCTAATTTTTTAGTAATTAGTCCTTGAAACTTGATATTTTTTGAACTCAAAAAAAATAGATGATTTTTTTACTAGAGATTATTTTTACTAAAAGTCTACAATGTCTGATTTTACAAGCATTTTCAACTTTCATATGTGTTTTCCTTTCCCAGAGCTTATTTCATTTCCTGTGAAAATTGCTTGTTGTTAGTGTCGAGTCCTATGGACTGGGACAGACAGGGTAGTGATCTTGATTCTCAACGTTTCTGTAAGGTGAAGTGTTAACATGTGCTCAATATTGGTGTAACAGGGTTTGATTTAAGCTGCATCCATTCAATACGCAAGTAGTAATTCTGTCTAATAGACAGTTATTGCTTAACTTTATTTAAATCTGTTTAATTTTGATATTGGCATCGTTTCAGGATGTGTATAGAAGACTCTCAGTCGGATCATCCAAAAGGTATAATCCCTTTTTATGGCCGTTTTATTCTAAAACTTGTTCAAATGACAAATTAAGTTTTTTACAGCTTGATATAGTGCAAGGACCGTAGAGAGGTTTATTTTTGATAATATGCTTATTTTCAAAGAAAAGTTTATCATGCCAGGCAGTTATGCTGGTGATGATCCGTTTTGTAGTTCTGGTATCTCCCAATAACTGGAGTTTGACACCTTTTTCCTATTGAAACGCAAATTGTTTGTTATTGTGACATTTGAGATTCATTAAAAATAGAGACGGTTGACATTACCTGAACCATTCTCTCTTACAGATTTATTATGAAAGCAAAACAGGGTGTAGTGTAATTTCAACGTGCGTTTTTAAAATCGAACGAATAGCCATTCTTTCTATAATGGAGCAAACAGAGGTTAATGTAATTTGTACGTGTACAAACGAGCCGCAAGGGAACAGTTTTTTACAAATTTGAAAAGACGAAGATACTAAAATTACCAACATTGATTCTCAGTTTTTTAAATTGTACCATATCTATTTACCATATATCATGAAGTGTTATGTGGACGTTTTCCGAGACGTATTGGTACAGAATATCTGAAATAAGGTTTTGTTAAATAGGCCAATACATATATTTTGCATCCGTTTTGGATGGATTATTTTGTTTTAGTTTTTCATTTCTATTTTGTGTCCAACTGTTGTGATATTTTTTTTATATTTATTGAAGTTTTCTCAAAAATGTACAAAAAGGCATGGAAATAGAAGCCATAAATTTAATAAATTCAAAATATTTTTCGGACTTAATGTAATGTGTAAAAACTGAAAGTCAATTCTAAAAGACCCGGATAATCGACCCTTGCTCAGCATAGAGTCTCCAGTAACTCAGTGGTTAGAGCATCCGACTAAAACACGGAGGGTCGTGGGTTCAATTCCCATCTGGGGCACGGATTTTTTTCCGAGTCTTTAATGTCATGAATTTATTATTTCATATTTAATATACTCAATTCTAAAAACTCTGTTTTTGAATTATCTTACGTCATAGTTTTGGAGTGGGTAAATCGTTGCACCAAAACCCAAATGAAACTCTTTCTTGAAACGTGCAAGGAGAAGTACGCAGGTGCAAAGATTGAACCTGGAACAGCTGTCGGCGCCTTGGGAGCACAGAGCATTGGTGAACCTGGCACGCAGATGACTCTTAAGACCTTTCACTTCGCTGGGGTCGCTTCTATGAGTATCCTTTGCGAGGCGAGAAAAATACTACAAAAATTAGTAGCACTTTGTTTGCACGAATGACAACGCTCTGCAAGGTGTTTGGTGTTTGCAGTGCCTTTAATTTGTTTCCTGTCGGTTTGTTTTCGTGTGTAAACGTGAATAATTTGTAACTGCCTAAAGAAAAGAGTGTTTATAATTATAAAAGAAAAAAGAATCCCTTTCGCACAAAAAAGAAAAAAACTCGTAAACAGAAATGAAGAAAAGTTCTATCTTTTCGTGTAAATGATAATAGACTTAACGGTAAACGCGGTGAAATTGTACACGTGTAAAAATATAAACAAATTCTTTACCGTCACAGGTTGAATGCCGAACGCATGTGTATTCTATTGTTTCGGAAGTTAACTCTTAACCATGTTTACTCGGAGTCACGTTGGCTACTTTGACTGAATCTTTTCTTGATCGATTATCTTAATTAGATATGAAATGATCAAGCGACTCTGTGTCCTTTTAGGGAAAAAATTTATGTAATTTTCCCGAATACAATGGACGGGCACCATATAAACAGTGTTCTCGTTAACCTAGCAAAGATATAACTCTTGGTGTTCCGCGCATAAAGGAGATTATCAACGCCTCAAAGGCAATCAGTACGCCAATCATATCTGCACAACTAGACGTTGACAATGACCCGGATGTGGCTCGGGCTGTGAAGGGCAGGGTTGAAAAAACTGTCCTGGGAGAGGTTAGTAGAACAGTAAGTAACAGGTTGGGGTTGACAATGACCCGGATGTGGCTCGGGCTGTGAAGAGCAGGGTAGAAAAATCTGTCCTGGGAGAGGTTAGTAGAACAGTAAGTAACAGGTTGGGGTTGACAGTGATCCGGATGTGGCTTGGGCTGTGAAGAGCAGGGTAGAAAAATCTGTCCTGGGAGAGGTTAGTAGAACAATAAGTAACAAGGTAGAGTTGACAATGACCTGGATGTGGCTCGGGCTGTGGAGGGCAGGGTTGAAAAAACTGTCCTGGGGGAGGTTAGTAGAACAGTTAGTAACAGGGTTGAAAAAACTGTCCTGGGGGAGGTTAGTAGAACAGTTAGTAACAGGGTTGAAAAACCTGCCCTGGGGGAGGTTAGTAGAACGGTAAGTACCGGGTGATTCTAAACTATTGGGTCTAGTAAGTTTTGAAACCACGATCCTTAACTTAATAACTCTCATCGCTAGACATTTTATCTTCTTGTTCAAAATTCGGAATGAAATTCCAGCTCTAGCACATTTTAAACAGAAATTTAAATCTTTCTTTCTCTTAGAAAAAGAAAGCTCAATTATAAACGGAAAACATATAAAGTTTATTAAAATATGGATCCCTCTTTATAACAGCATGGATTAGCCCTATAATTTTCAGACTTAACAACTCTTATCCTGTTTATTGTTGTCAATATTAATTTCCATATCATTGTTTTTTTTAAACTTATATCTGTTTTCTAACTAATATCTGTAATTTAAAAGTATTT
>JAPEIX020066462.1:0-11123 GCA_026122405.2 Zoanthus sansibaricus | reverse complement strand
TGCCGCCAATTAGTAGACCTTTGGCCATCTGAAGTATATTGACACCTAATAAAGTCTTATTTTTATTTTTAGTATTAATTGTGCCCCTTCAATAAATAGTTCCTTCCTACGCCATCGAGAAAGGCTGAACAAGTTGAGGAGCATTAGAAATCAGATGACTGGGGACAACGAAGAAGTCGGGAATGCATCACTAATTAAAAAATTAATCACTTATGTAATACCAAACACTAAATAAATATAATACACTGCATTTCAACCACTATCGAAATATTATCCATTAAGGTAATAAAATTCAACAACTAAAAAGACAAATTATTAATCACTAATGTGTTATATTGTTGTTATCCTCTGTGAAATAACTTTGTAACCATTTTAAAATGTACTAACATTGTAACCATTAATATATAACATTGTAACCGTTAATGTATAACATAACCGGTAATGTATAACATTGTAACCGTTAATGTATAACATAACCGTTAATGTATAACATTGTAACCATTAATGTATAACATAACAGTTAATGTATAACATAACCGTTAATAATGTATAACTTTGTAACCGTTAATGTATAACATTGCACCATTAATGTATAACATAACCGTTAATGTATAACATAACCGAAGCAAGACGAATCTAACACGTTGAGTTGTTTTCAAAAAAGGACCAACGATTTGTCAAAGAAAACAGACTTGTACTTTATAATCCAAATCGCGTACCAGTCAATTTCAGCTTTACATGAAGACACGGTTAATCGAGCAGCCGTGGAATGAATGAACCACAAATCCTTTCAGTAATTGTTCAATGGCTAACCTCCAGTTCATTGTGTGGTGCTAGTAGTAATAAGAGGATTCTGTTCGAGGAATTTTTATTATTATGGTTACAATATTATACATTAACGGTTACATTGTTATTTATTAACGGTTACAATGTTATACATTAACGGTTATGTTATACATTAAAGTGTATAACATAACCGTTAATTTATAACATTGTAACCGTTAACAAATAACATTGTAACCGTTAATGTGTAACATTGTAACCGTTAATAAATAACATTGTAATCGTTAAAGTGCCTATCACCCCTAGCCAGTTTTATGAAACTTCCAAACTATACGTATGTTTAAGATGTTTTCTGAAGAAATTTTATGTATTTTGGTTTCTGTCTTTATTTAACCAGTCGGCGAAAATCGTATTTTAAGCACATTTTTCGCCATATTGGATGAAAAAAAGGAGCAGTAGAGGGATTCGGCACTAACTGTCTTGTGACGTCAACCCAGTATCACAACTATACTATAGCTATTTTCGGTTCACAATTCGTAAGGAAAAAATGCCTGATAGATGTGTAGTCGGTGGATGTTCTGCCTTCCCAGATGTTAAGAAGGGTTTAAATTTGCTGTATTGTGTTATGCTGTTTTCGCGAGATACTGGGTTGACGTCACACACTTGTTAGTGCCAGTGCCCCTTATTGCTCCTTTTTTACTTCGAATACCGTATTTTCAATCGCGTCGTAAAAATCGGGAATAACTTCAAATTCAATTTTGTTGGTTGCTTTTGCTTGTATTTGAGGTCTACTTTAAAGAAAAAAAAAGTTTGGCTAGGGGTGATAGGCACTTTAATTTCTGAAAGTAAATTGAAATCGGACTTTTATAAGTTTTTTATAAGCGCTCAAAGTTTCAACTTTGAAATATTGGACAAGCACATTAAGAGCCTACGTTTTAATTGGTCTCTGATATGTTATGTAAAATAATTTATCTTTATTATTATTTACTGTGTATACTGTAACATATATTCGTATAGATTTGTTTTATGTGTTACAATCTGTAAATCAGGGTAATTTAACTCCAATAAATGATTGATATTAAACAAGTTATTATTCAGCACTATTCAGCAACTCCAGTCTTCTACTGTAGTTTCAGCCTCTATACGAAGAGTTGTGTATACTACCGAGACTCATGTGAGTCAGACTCCACCCTTCCTACCCGAGGGAATCCAGCTGGCAAAAAGGGGGAATGATCGTCATATTTTTTAGGGGTCAAAATTAGGGATCTATTATCTTTTAGGGTGTATAAGAGGTTGGGCCATTGAAAAGGGGTAAAATTCTTTTGTTCCCACGCCCACCTTTGTAAGACAACGGTATCTTTTAAGGGTAATTCTGAAAATTTCAGACGATACTCCCTGCCCTACAATATATGAGAGTCCCCCCCCCCCGAGTCAGACCAACAAAAAGTATTGATTAAATTCCATTTGAAGAGCTTAACCTTATGAAGTTTCATTAACTCTGACATCGCTTAAAAACAAACTCATGTCGCTCACCAAACAATCGAATCATTCCATCACTTGCTCCAGACACTAGTAAAATTCCATTGTGATTGAAAGCGGTGCAGTTGACACACGTGGGGATTGGTTCTAGCGGTAACTGCCTCTCCATTTTCTTCTCTTTGATGTCCCAATACTGGAGAACTCCAGATCCACAACTGCTCCCTGTTATATTCGACATCTCACTAGATAGTGCTGTAGATGATGAGACCCTGTGAGAATGGGACTTGGGGGCTGTTGTGGCAGAACAGACGAACCCCTTCCCGGTCGGGCAACAGGATATTGACACAACCCTAGGATTGGAAACATTTCTACATGGAAGACTGCATCTTAGTATAAAGTTAGAAGGAAAATGCTCAGACAAAATCTCTAGTTACTGACGGGAATTGAACCCGCAACCCTCTGATTACCGTAAGTTCGATTACTGTCAGTGGCTCAGAATTTTTTCAAGCATTTAACTCGTGAAGGATACTTCTTTGTAACTTTATACCAAGTTGTAAACTTTGTTATAAAATCATTTGAGAAATAGAATCGTGTAGCAATATATGACTATCGGACATATTGAGCGAGCAGGTGCGAGACGTATGTTCATTGGGAATAGATAATTCCAAATCTCAAAAATACTACAATACTTTTTATTGACATGTTTTGATGTGACACATATCTTCGTCAGGTACATTATAACAGGAAAAACGTTGAATTTATACTGGAAATGCGTAAATAATTAACATATTAAAATAAGGTCTAAGTAGCAGCAATTTAACAACGAATTTAAAATTAGATTTTAAAATAAGGCGAGTAAAGCGTGACTAAAATACACGTTTACAATGTGAGTGTTAAATGTTTTACTTGGCAGTTGAGATTAGGCTTTCATTAGTTAATAGGCATTGATTCTCTAAGTTTCAGTTGAAATACCATTTTTTGTTTTCCAACAACCGCTGTACTTTCTGTTTTTTCCACCAACGAAACTTCTCTTTAAGATGTCTTCATTCCCAACACCTTTACATATATATGGCTCTTGCACAGTCATTATGCCGTTCTTTAATTACTGCTCGAAACAAAACTTTACAGATGCCAATAAATGACCTATATTTTCTTTAGGCTCACCGCGCAGCCGGCAGTTATTCACTACATCCGCTATACCAATTACTTTCTGATAATTCCTTGTCCACAGAACTCCATCTTGAATAGCCTAGTCGCCTCAACACTTCCATCTATCTTAGATAACAACTTAACTAATAAATTAGCTTTACACCGTAGTGAGAATGGATTTTCGAACCGACGTTTGAGACTGCAGTCCTTTCTCTCTCACAACAATGAAGGACTATAGTCCGAAACGTCACAATAGTGTAAAACCTATCAGTTTTTAAGACTCTTCAGACTCATCAGCAGTTGTCGCTCGCTAACAGTTTTTACATGGAAAAGTAGACAATTATCCAAATAAAATTGGCCCCTACCATATAACCTAACAATGTTCGCGCAGAGAAGCTTCAGAATGTGTTATTTGCTGCTTTGCTGGAGTATCGTTGCAATAAAGTAAATTTACTGTCATACCTTGGGTATTGCGGTTCTGTTGACACATCAAATAGCTTCTTGTTCTTGTCTGTGTCGTGAAAGTGTACTCTACCGTTTCTTGTTCCCAGCAACAGCTGAAGAGAGTTCGAGGGTATAAGACGACTTTAATGAATTAATTTACAGCTTGAAGAAGTATTAATGTTAAAATTTTGATTTTAGGGAACAGTAAAAAGGAGATTGCTTGGAAAACGGGAAGGGAAAACGGGAAGGGAAATTGGTTGAGAGAAGGGAGAAGCTGCTCAATCATTTCAACCCCAGATAGTTTCAGTATGAGAACCTCAATTCTCTTTAAATATCTCATACAATATGATACATGTAGTACTTAATGGGAATTGAAGATTTCATTAGGTAAAATATTTTTCTGAAAAATAACAAGCAATATTCTCCCAAACTGCTCATATAAAATGTGGAAGATTTAGTTGGAAGAACGTAGCAATATATCACTTAACGTGCTTAAATAGGGCTTAGGAAGTGTTCGTTATTTATGGTCGGGGATTGGTGTTTTATAGAGCACTAATTTCAATATTTATATATGGTGACATAGTATGTGGGACAAAAGTAACTAAGTATTGATGGGGTATCTCCATACTCTACAAAATAAAGTCTCCAAAGTTATTTTAGATAGTCTAGATAGCGCTTTAAGAAGTTCAGCAACTGAAGCTCGAAAGTTTTAAAGGTTTAAGTTATTGTCGTGCAGGCGAAAATTTCATCGCTTACCTAGATATAAATGTTTAATAAGGAAATTGCCTATGATCTATAATGATCTAAGCTGATTAAGAACAAATTAATACATAATTACAATACACGTACAAAAGGACAACTTTCGCCTACCCCGTGTAAATACAAATTGAGGGAAGCAACAGTTTTTTGTCATTGTGTCCTAGAATTTAACAAATTAGACTTTGCGCTTCGAAACATCAAATCTTTAACCATTTTTGTTCAAAACTTAGGGGTATCATATATATATAGAGAGAGAGAGAGAGAGAGAATTAAAGTACATACTGTATTTAATGTGCTATCTATGGGGGGTTTGAAGCAATTCATCTTGTAACAATGGGCAAATCGGTTTTAAATGTAAACAGAATACCTCGTTGAAACCCCACGGTTATTCAGCGAACAGCATACTCTAGTGAGCGTGCAAGCCAGTGCAGCTTTAAAGCTTGGTTTGCTGTTTTATTTGTGCAAGACAACACCGTATTTAAACTCAACACCGCTTGTGTTGTATAGCAGTTGTATTTCTTCTATTTGAAACAATCTTTTAAGGAGTTGCTTTCGAACAGCAAGCATAATGTGAACAGAATACGCAGGGTAGGTTTGCTTCTCTTCTTTGTATATATGAAACACAATATAACATCACTGAATCGGAATTCGCTATTTAGCTCATAAAGAACTGAATGAAAAAGCTACCGAAATACAGACTGATTTAAACAAAATACCAAATATTTTTAAAACAAGATGGCACTAAACAGGTCTCACTCACCTGAAATACGTTGAAGAGAGCTGAAAAACATGTCATGAGTAGGACACGAAGATACATGTCATGATAATAAATGGACACTAGTCAAACAAACAATGTCGAATTCCTGAGAATGTCACCGGCGTTTTTGACGCTAATAGTTTTTTTGATACTTACCTCAGGTATGAATGTGCAATTGAAACGATAAAATGTTTTGTTGCGTATTTGTTTAACTAAATTAAATCGAAAACCTAAACGGTTTAGTTGTACTTTATAATAACTGAGTATCCGGCAGAAACTCATTTCAAGAATAACTGATTATATAAATTCATTGCAAACTTGAAGGTACACTTGTTTAAGGTAAGAAAATGAAATAAATTGAAAGATGCATCACCAAAAATTAAAACCAAGTGTAATTTCTCTCTTTGGCCTTTGGTAATTTCTAAATTCTCATTATTATGTAAAACACAGTTCTTAAGATTAACAGCTTTAGTTAGTATACTTATGGTATAGGAATGAATGCCTTTTGAAAAGTAATAGGCGCTTATTATAGAAACATTAGTGCTTAATATAGAAACAAATTAGCTATTTGGTTTTGATAGTTTTAAAATGTTAAAATGTTAATCTCCTGGTTTTTTCCTAAAAATAACCAGGTTCTTGAAGTCTTTTGTTTAAAAAGACCCAGAAACTTCATTACTTGATTCTTAACTTTGGTTGACCGACTGCAGAAGATCAAAGAATGCAACTATCGCAGGCCTTGCATTTTTAAACCATCCCACCTATTTTAGCCCGACCAATCCAAAATTTTTGGAATTTGCAAAAAAAAGAAAGAAAAAAATGTAGAAACAGTTATTAATGTACATAAATACAATGTTGATACAATTTGATTTTACTTTATGGCCCTGGTTAATTATTGATTTATGTGCTCAACATGCCATTAGAATAAATTTGCACCTTATCGACTAAGCGCACTAATCTTTGAACTCTGATCTGCGGGAGTGGGAAAGTGGACACGTTATGATTGATCGATTCGAAACCTCAACATCCCTCCGGGCAATCACCGGGCATTTAACAGCAGCATTTTTCTGGGTAACAAGAATTTGACATTAGGTAGTGCTCGGGGGGCCGGGAATTTGAACCAAAGGGAGGGAGCGGGCATTTAGACAAACAGCAGAATTTTAAATTTTATTTATTTGCTTTCCTATGCTGAATTTAAGTGACTTAGGTCGATAGTGTCTTGTTAAATGTTTCTGCTCAATACGCTTCGAATACATTTCTGATAAAAGATACTCCGGCTATATGTATAAATAAAGCTACATATCGTAAATTATATGCACGCAAAAGACAAAATTTACCCCACCGATCCTATATTTTTTTCTCAAAAAAGACTGGAAAAATATAAAAAACTCGGGTGCATTGCCTAACAGTAAACTGTTATACTAGATATGGCAGTTACTTATGTGGACTTGGAAAGTTTTACTGAATTTCCAGAATTTTTGGTAGTCTGTCTCCAAATTTGAGCTCTTCTATCATCAGTGGTTGTTATTGAACAACCTGTAAACAGCAAATCCTAAAATCTTGATCATATGCTCGGAGATACCTATTGCTGCTTTCTACGAATAACATGACAAATACACTTCAAAATAACTTCTCTTTTTTTACTTGTATCAAAATTGCACCGATTATTGAAGTCATTTCTAGCAAGTTTCATCTTTCAAATTTTTGTATATTTATAAAAGTTTAAAGTTTTAGATAGAGCCAGTACTTATTGTTTATATAGTGTTTAATGCTTTAGGATGATATCTCCTTCAGTTCTTGAGCCATGTAATGCCCCGTTATGAATACGCTAAAATGCTATGATACAAAAATCAAAATGAAAGTTCTCTTATGGATTTTGACAATGGAGGATGGTTGCTATAATAATTCATATCCAGCAAATTTCCGCCGATTTTTTTGTCAGTCAGTAAATTCGTGGACTAATTAAGGTACAACGGAAATCAAAACACAATTGTGATTATTTGAGAATAAAAGTTATGTAAAATGTTATTGTGATTTTCTTTTTTTATTTTTTGTTTCAGTTGCATTGGCATCCATTTTGCTAGTCACTAGTCTCACGCGCGCGTGTCGGCGAGTAAACACGTGATTAAACTATCTCAAAGTTGACGTTACTGTACGAGTTCCTCGACGCTCTGACGAAGAACAAACTCTTGGGTGAAACGTAAATTTAATTTGTACGTTTCTTACGGCTATGAATAAACATTTTAACCTAGATTTGATTACACTCTTTTTTTAATAAGAACAAACTTAATAAGAACATTGAGGCTGAAATCGCTCGAAAAATAAGAACAAATTAAGAACAATCTGAGGCTGAAATTTTTTAAACAAACAATCAGACCTCGACGACAGTGTAAAGCTAACGTTTCTTTTCAAAATTCAGGGTCTTCACTATAAAGTCTTCCAGATATATACATCACTCTTAAACTTCATTATCACACTTTTCGTACAACAGGTACTGTATACAGAGAATTTTAAGAACAAAATAAGAACATTTTGAGGCTGAAATGACCGAAAAAATAAGAACATTCTGAGCTAAATTTTACTGGTTCTTGATAAAAGAGTGTAGTTTAAAATTTGAAAAGTTCGCGGTTGAAATGCAATATGCAAAGCTAGCCAAGTGATTTTTTTAAATAATTCAATTAATTAAACAATGTTCTTTCTTTGAACTTTTTCAGAATTCCACCCTGCCAATTGCTTTATCCTACTTTAGCATCATAATTGTGCGGCTCGCCTTGATAAATAAAAAAAACAGCTATGATTACGAAAATTCATCGCAGGGATTTTACTCCTTGTACGTCAACGCAGAATTTGTGAATGTCGTAAGAGGTAATTATTCACGTGTTAAATTTTCCAAAATTTGTTGTTGTAAATCTTTAGTTTTGCCGCTAATTATTGGCGGAAGTTAATAAAATTGACAAGTTACTGCATCTAGTCTAACTCTTAAAAACAAGTCCTTTCAGAAATTGTTAATTTATGATTCAGCAAAAAGCTAAGTTCACTTGGGCATACTTAACCTTGTGGCTAGATTTTTTTTATTATTATGCTATTTATCGTGATCAACTCATCTGATTTTGTTTTTTTTTCTTTCCGAATTGCTACTGATGTAATCTTTAATAATAAATGACAAAAAAACTGGAAATGCAGACTTTTTAACGCCGGGTGTGAATTCGGGGGAAGAACTAAACCAAAAAGGTAATTTGTGTTAATGCACTTGAAGATTTTACAAAACTTGAAGATTGTTTCTGAAATTCTTTATTATTATATCAACTTCTGATATATTCATTTTTAAGTGTGTCGCAAGGTTTTAAAAGTTTGATATTTAATGTTTAAGTAAAGGTTTGCATTGATATTAATTTGGCAAATTGATTTCTGGCCGCGGACGACTTTTTGTTTATGTAAAAAGTCAACTGGTAATAAATTGTTAAAACTAAAACCATTTTTTTACAGTCGGTTGATCAACGTAGTGAGTGCCAAACAGGAGTTGTGTGATATGCATCAATTTTGAAAAAAAAACCTGTAGACAAAATATAATTTCTCAATGTTTGTATTAATTTCCAGTTCAAGGATATATTTTCCATATTCTACTTAAAACCTCAAATATTGTTTATTGGATAACTTTTGATTGGTTCAATATTTTTTTGTCAATGGTCGTTTGTTTGTCCCTTAAAAGCCAAGGCTTCCGCCACAGACCGCATTCGGCTGTTATCAAAAGTCATTTTGATTAACTGATGATCATGACCAGAAAATATTATTGAAACCAGACCGAGATGTTCAGATTCCAAGCCAAACCGTTAAATCTCGTTATGCATTTTTGAAATACTTCTAATAAGTTTAAACAAGTCAAGCAAGCTTTCTTAAAAACACACTCTTTGATCAAAATCGGTATTCCATCAACTCTCTCTTTTTGCCAACTTTTGTCTTTTTAAACTTAATTCCATTTTAAGTAATAAATGTTCTATTCGTAGGTTTTTTTAAGATATCTGAGAAGTGTTTGTCTCTTGTGCATACCACTTCTAGAAATGAGATAGTTCGATTTCTGCATGTCTGTTATTGTTCGAAACGTAGACAAAAATCCAGAAGGCTCGATCTAAACAGATTAATTCGACGTGTTTAACAAATGAAAATTATTGTCGATAAAATTTGTATTTGAACCAAAGTTTGCAAACTCGTGAAACATTTTTTCAGAGATCGTTGTATTTAAGATATGGCTATTATGTTTTGTTTGTAAATTTATTATTCATCATATGATTTTTACTGTAGAGTTAACTATTTTTCTCATTTAAAAATATGGTATTTAATTCATTTCCTAACTTGTTTTAGCATACTTTTTTTTATCTTATTTTGATTTCCCTCGGTTCGTGTGGGACGCTTCATAATTACAGCTGTTAAAACTGATTTTCTTTTAATTGCTATTTAATAAAGTATATTAATATGCTTAAATTATTTTGTAAAATTAAAATGTGTACGTTGTTAAAAGACTTATGTACATTAGACAAAAGCAATTTGAAAAACCACGTACAGGAAGACTCTGGTTATACTGTTAAATATTATGGCATTATGCGGTTATTTGCTAAATGAACACTAAAGATCCTTCATGTGAACTTTATCCCAAGACAGAAGAACTCGGTCTAAAGCAATACATTTTAGCTAAATCCCCCAATGTCAACAATAAGCAGATTTGAAACAATTCAACTAGCTTTCTGCTACTATATCAACGATATTTAGTATGGAGAGACATATGATTATATACGCAAAATTGCTTGTTCTCAAATAAAAGGAAGTATTAGCATAATGTTGAAATGGTAGTCACAAACGGCTTGTTAGTTGATTAAATCCAATATTTATTCAAGTGAGCCACTTGTTGATGCAGGCTCAATACATGTTAAATGGTTTGTATGAGAATTTTGTCAACAAAAACGTTCTACCTCACGTCTAGATATAATAGGGCAAACAAACTCATTGAAAATGAAAAATCAATCTAGCTAATTAAAAAATTGAATTGGAATTATGGTCTTGAGGACACGCAAAGTATATCAACGTATGCACTATGTCTTGCAAAAATAGAATGCAATTCTAAATCTCAAAAGCAAATAATTTAAATGGACCACTTCAAGTAATAATGACTCCCTCTCTATTAACCGCATATTTCCCAAATTGCGCTTTCTATGTCCAATGTTCGCTATATAAAGCCACTGGAACAAAGATTCTTCATTCTACTCAGCTCGGAACGTTTCTGAAAAAAACAGGTACTCACTTTGCAAGGTATGATGTTAGTGTAGACTGCTCTTTAATTTACGTTAATATAGTTATCTTATATATTCTCTTTTTTTATCAAGAACACACTTAATAAGAACAGTGAGGCTCAAATCGCCCTAGAAATAAGAACAAAATAAGAATAATTGGCTGAAATAAAAATTGAAAAAAAATTAAAAAACAGACAAAAGAGCAAAATGAGCGTAAGAAGAAAAAAAAAAACAAAATGAGCGTGGCAAGCAGTCATCACACAGAGCATCACACATTAAATAAATTTCGTTACTTATTACTTTAATACAAGTATACTCCAACTGCAACAATTATATGTACTGTCATCAAAATTTTACATGTATTTCGAAATTGTTAATATATTACAATTGCAGAACCGGAAGGCCTTTGAAGTCGAAGAGCAAAATTAAGAACATTTTGAGCCTCGAATTGTTGAAAAAATAATAAGAACATT
>JAPEIX020066424.1:0-11124 GCA_026122405.2 Zoanthus sansibaricus | reverse complement strand
GAAAACACACCTGCTTACACCAGCTGAATCTCCAGGTAGCATGCAGCGGGTTGGTGTGTATTTCTCCAAGAATTGGACCCTCAAGTGGCGCTGAAGCAAAGCGGCAAGACGATCATCAAACATGGGAATTGGGGGATAGCCTAGTTTCAGACATTTTCAGACTAACTGACATGTGAAGTGCATATAAGTGCATGGAGTTTCTTTCTCCAGTTGCATTATGAAAAACCATTTAGTACCAACTTGAGCATTCCTGATTCAAGTTGGATATCCTCTTGGCTGTTGTCATTAGCCGATTTGTGCCATCGTCAAACACAATTATTTGTCCCATCAAAGGGGATAGGATATGATAGGATGGTCATCCCCCCGTTAAATAGTGTGTATATATATGATATATATATATATACATAATATATATATATATTATATATAGTTAGTTTTAGGGGCCCCCTGTGGGGGGTTCAAATACCACGGGGACCTTCAAAGCTGCTTTTTGGGTCGCCCCACTGACTCCGGCAGCGTTGCCCCAAAGGCCCTTGTGATTACATTTTAAGTAGCCCATTGATTATCATTAGACAAAGGCCACAATATTCTATTTTTGACTTCGCAGAGAACAGTCTAAATAAGGCCATTATGTTGATGAATCTTTTGTCGATATACTGAATCATATGCTGCCAATTGCTTGACTCCGGAAGCTATTTAATACAGTAAGTAGTTTTAAAACTGCTAGCGGCAAAAAAGATCTTTTTTTTTTTGTTTTCATAATTGGAACAGACCAAATGATAGCCAAAATGTTTAGTTATAGTTGGAAATAACAAAGAAAGGAAACCATAAAACCAATATTGAATAAAAGCCTGAAAAAGGTTACGTTATATAGTCGTTCATTTGTATGCAATAAAACGAATGCACATTCTGTCTCTTAGTAACTTGGCCTAAATTAAAGTACGTTATTGTGTCTTTCCATTATAACATTTCCTTACGGGTTTTGTTTGAATAAGGTTTTTTTACATATATATAGCTCCGCGTACATTATTATAATTCTTTGGCGTCCACTTTTAAAATTTAATTTCTAATACTAAGCCAAGAAAACATAGTTTATATTTGCCAAAAAGAGAAAACAGCGTAGGGATTTATTTATTTACTGCTGTCTATGCAAAAAAATTAAACTCGAACATACCAAGTTTGGTTTTAGAGTTAAATTAACATTTTCAAGCACTATTTACACAGCGTGTTATAGTACATTATAAAAAAGGGAAAAAGAGCTAGCTTTTAGTATCTTTGTTTATCGCTACCATAAACCAGAGCTCTCACTTCAAACAAAAAAACTACTACAATCATAACAATCTTGTTATTCCCAATGGAGGTACTTTTAGTTTTATAAACATTTAACGCAATTTACATTTACAATTAGATATTTCATTTAGCTTTGCAAAATTTTCTCAATGACGATATGAATTATCATGATGATTAAATTTTTTGCACGCAATTTTAAACAATTACAAATATTTTTTCACTCTTCTGTTTCGCATTGCTTAAAGCTGCGGAAATTGCCTACGCAATCACCATAAGACGATGAGGTGATTGTTTACACCGCTTTTCAAACTCAGTCTCAATAATAAAATTTTATTGATATATTTATTTAGCAAGAGTATCGATTTCAGAAAATGATAAACAGAAATAATTTACAGTTTTAAAATTTTTCGTACTTATGCCCGGTAAATTTAACCTTCAACCACAAACATAAATCAAACCAAACAGCATATGATAAGGTGCTTTGGAAAAGATATGTTTATCACTGGCTGATTATCTCTATGTAACGAAAAATTGTCACCTTGCCACCTTTTAGCACATGACGCCTTCCTTTGGATTTTCAGTAGTATTATTGGAAAAGGCAATGTGTTTTCTCAAAACTTACGAACAGTTAAATTGCAGTTGGGCGTTGCTTTCACTAATTGTTCAAAGAAAACTAATGTTATTCAATTTTTATTGAATTGAATTATTACTGAATCGAATTCTAAACGCAATCCGCATAATACTTAAGCTTTCTATTTTTTTTTTCTATGCTCTGTATTCTGCAAAACTAAATGGGAGGAAGTTTCAGTATTTCCTCTGAAAACAATGCCAAATGTTAAACGAATATACAAAAAACAATTTTATGGGGAGGAGAAAGCAAAAGCAACTTCCGTTATCTTTATAGCCTGGCATATTTTACAAAGCAGATTCGTGTCCGTGTGAAATCCTTTTTGATTTTAACAACGGTTAAATAAAGGCATTTCCACATCTAAAGTGATCCCTTTCCTAAGGTTGTTCACATCGGACTCAAAAATAATAGTGAATATTGTTTAGTATATCTTAGAAGCAGTAGCACTGAAATTATTTTGTTATCAATTCCATCTCTCCTTTTAGTTCTCCTAAGGTAACCGTGTCAACCGCTTTTAAGCTCCCTCGATTCTTCACTTTTTGAAAGCATAGAGATCTTAACAGGGCCTTTATCCTTAAGCGATATTTTTCCAAGAAAATGAAATAAACAAATGGATTTCCTGCAGAACCAAGGTTCTTCGTATAAACAAGAATAACCTGAAGAGTTGCCATTACGCATGGTTTAATTTCTTTCCCCGAAAACGTTTTAAAGAATGAATAGATATGCAGCGGAAGCCAGCTAAGGCAAAATAGTAAAACAATTGTGATGAATAACCTGACGACTTTTGAGTTCTCTCTTCTCCTAATGAGTCTTTCGGTGCTGCAACTTGAATGTCGACTGGCGCTCGTTTGTCGGTTGAGTTCAACATAAATTGCTACATATGAACTGAGTATGAAAACAAGTGGAATCGCGTACAGCAGTACAAATATGGTAACGATGTATTCTCTTTGCGTTGTCCGGTCATCGAGATACGGTCCCCAATCCATCAGGCAATAGATTTTCCCTCCCAGATGTCGAAATTTTGCAGTGTAGAAAATTGGCGAGTAGAAGAGCATTGCAATCAGCCAAGTAAAAGCAATTGCAACAGAACAAACTCGGCTGGTGATGATCTTCTTACGAAGTGGGAACAAAACGGCATAAAATCGATCAAAGGTGACTAAAACTAAAGTCTGTATGGAGACAGCTACCGATACATCGTTAAGAAACGGCAGTATCTTGCACAGAGCCAAGCCAACGTCTCCACCAATGTGCCAGTGGAGTGAGTCTGTGACCACAGAGGCAAAATCTATCGGGAGCCCAAAAATTGCCAATAGAAGATCGCTGGCAGCCATGTTGCAGATGAATTTGTTGGTCGTACTACGCATCGCCCTGTATTTGAAAATTATCGCCACTACAAGCAAGTTGCCGATGACCCCACAAAACATAATTAGGCACAAAATTAAAATCTTGACAACCCTCAAACCGTAGGAATCGTCCAAGCAGAACATAACGCCCGTTTGGTTATACAGCGAAGAATTGTTCATACTGGATTTTCTTAGGAGGTGCTTTGATATGAACTCGTAGATGGTACCTAGCTTGGTGTCACTTTAATTGAACCACACTGTAAGAGGGCAAAGTGCCGAGCAATTATGATCCGGATGTTTTATTAGGTTTAAAAGGGGTCAGTCTAAATGTAATCTTTTCAGACTGTCCTTTCTCATTTTGTCACCTTTCAAACAGAATTAAGTAACGAGACATTTGATTGGTGCAGGTAAGAATAAAGTTTTCGCATTTTTATAATTCTTTCTTCTATTGGTGCCCATGTTATTCTTAAAACAGTTTTGTTATTTTTAGAAGATTTAGAAAAAATCAAAAAGCCTTTAAATTTAATAAAATTGTTTTACCTTTTTTTTGTTTTGTGAGCGATTAGTATCCATGCAGATTTTGATACGTTTTGAGTTTGAAAGCTGTTGGAGATCAGCAAAGCATAAAAGATCCTTCTATCCTTTTGATTACTTAAGTTATCATTGTTTTAAAATGCAAATTAATTTTAAATTCGGAGAAAACAATGACTGACAATGACTTGTAAAGTGAGCATTTTCAATTAAAAAGAAAACCTTTTAATAACTTTGGCCTGTTTTGGCCCGGAAACGTTACAAAATTAAACTCAGAAAATTGGTTAGTAACATTAAAAATAACAGTCGATCGCGAAAACTTCTGACGAAGAGACTAATTAAGATTGAAACATATGAAGCTTCTTATATCACTTACTGCAATAGTCTAAACATTTTCGCTAATGTCTGTATAGGTTGCGCCTAACAACGACGCACAATTTTTTGAAGAGTATTTTGAATATTCATCAAGCAAATTTTAAAAACAAAATTAATTTAGCTGTAATACAGAAACAGCCAAAATCGAAGAGAGATAGGGAAGTTGGATAAAAGAAGAATAGGATATGCGAAATAGCAAATTGTCAACATACAAATGAATTCGATCAGTAAAGCGAGTGCACTTAGTTTGACATTAAGCGGTGATCATGAATACGGGAGGAACCTTTGTCAGTGCTGTTGAAGCAAACTTCTAACTAACAATTTCTGAGTGCTTTAAGAAAAAAAAATACAGGGGAGGTCTAGTTAAATTTAATCCCCCATCCCCTCAGTCTTATTATAAGTTTTGTTCGACTATACTTTTGGTCATAAACTCAAACATGAATATTAAGAAATAATTTGAGTCCCTTTGTATATGTAGCGAAACTCAGTTTCTCCATGAAGAGGATTCTTTTCTAAAAGGAACAACTTTAAGTTTGAACAGCAACAGCCTAAGATTTTGAAAACAAAATCGCTTTCCTCCTCCTTTTGGCTCCAAATCAGGAAATCAATCACGGATCAATATTTTATTGAACAATTAATTTAAATTTTTGCTTCGTATAATCAGCTAGGAGTTTGACCAGTGTTCCACCGATGCTGTGATCTTGACAAGCCCGCTCTACCTTTTTTATTATACTGATTCGAGGAATGATAAAGGTTGTCTTATTTTTGATAAAATCAACTAAAACTAAAAAGGCGCCACTGTGTTGCCACAATAAATTCACCGCTAAATGATAAAACAACGAAAAACAATTATATATTTTTAAAATTATATTTGTACATCAGCAATAAAAAACGCCGATGCCAGACAGTATCAAACGATTCATCCATCTAAGATTAAAATCTTTTATATTTCAACAAATTTTAACATTCACGAGCCTTTTCCTTTATTTTTAAGATTCTTTTAAGTTTAATAGCTGTTGACCAGTTGAGACTTTGACAATGGATCTCCTTTTTTAGATATTGAGACAAAAACATAATAGATAGATTTAGGCACTGCCTAAAAGCGGAGCTCCCAAAGAGATATTAACCATACTGCAGTCTCTGAAAAGCCTATTACACAAGGACGTCGTACGTACGTACGTATGTACGGATGGACGGACATGACGTTGAAAATTCAACTCGATGGATATACGATATTTTCTTAAGTATGGTGCTCCGCTATAAACTTTGGGTTCTTGAGGTTTTGATTGTTTTGCACGCTGACCGATTCCAGTTGTTCTCTCTTGCTAGCTCGATACGGAAAATTTTTTTTTCCCCATCGAGCTCTTCACTGAAATAAACATCTACGATAATAAATAATATTAACCTTTATTTAACGTGGTCAAGTACACTCAGCTCAATACAATTATATCACTAATTCTTAGGTGCTGCCACAAATAGATAAATATAAATACCATTAAGATACATGCGTATGAAATAAGCAAATGAACAATAGCTTGACTTAACACGTCGTACAATTGGTTTGCTACGCGTTGGCTCTTTATTAGGTCACTGAAAGTTACCTTATAAAGTTACCTTATAACGTTACGCTAAAAAGTTACCTTATTATGTACGCTCAATCTTAATTCCTTTTCGCCTAATCTAGTACTCGTGCACGCACGGCTCAGAACTCTGCCGACTCACTAAATAGCTTGGCGTCTTCGCTTGGCTGTCTGCAATAAATTAAAGATTTGAAGCGGAAGTTTTGCATAATTTGTTACAGTAAAAACGTTCGCAGCCGTGCTTTTTATCTGCTTTTTGACTGAGTCATTTTCCGTCAGTCCAACGTCACTTCGGGAAGTTTGATCTTATTACCTTTGCCGTGTTTTGATATATGATTACTGCAGGCAGTTTCTGGCGAGCGAGTATGTGCTTTTCGGTTGGCTGTTGCAAGTTTTACTACGCGGTTTTGGCCCGTACAACGTGTTGTTTTTGTACGCATTTAGGATCGTTTTGCTTCAGTTGCCAATTAGTTATTTGGTGTTGTTTATGCAGCTGTACACCTAAACAGATAAAAACCAAAAAGGAAGCAAACTCCAAAAACTCACAATAATACACTGATACAGTGGATTCTAAAATAAGATGAAATATGATTAAAAAAAATTAAAATGTATTTGGTAAAAGAATAAATTGAGAACTAAAAAAGATGAAAACAACTAAAACAAACGAAACCGCTGATTGAGAAGATACCGGATCACTTATGGCGTGAAGCGATGATAGTTGAAAGGCCTTCAACCTACAGTTGCAGCCACCTTCAACCTCACTTAGATCGATTGTAAGTCAGAGTTATAACAAAAAAAAATAAATAAAAAATGAAAATAAATAAATAGATGGATAAGTAAGGCATAAGTAGATAGTAAAAGGATGAATAAAGCAAAATATAATAAAAATATATAATAATACACAAAAATATACAATATTTGAACTACATCAAGAATGAAATATAGCCAAATAAAAGAATATTAAATGAACAATATTTTAAGATAGAAGCAAATAAATCCCTACTTATCTTAAACGTCCAGCACAAATAGCACGTGCATAGGAAATCTGCTGTTCAGTTTTCCGATTAAGTACGTTACGTAACTACAACGGATCACTAGTACTGCCGATTCTCTTCCAGTTTTCTTAATTTGTTTGTCGGATGCCCAAGAAATTTTAAAAATCATACAAAAGAACGTGACACGAATCTGTTTAGAAACTAGAATAACCATTTCGAGTTTTCCTTTATTTGCATTTTAAAAAAAAAAATTATTAAAATTTAAAATTTTTTATTGGTAAAACAGCAAAACACAATTCAAAAATTGAAAAAGTTAATATGTTTGTTGTTTTAAATTTTTTATACAAACCAGCAAATCACTTTGGTTTTGCTCAAAAAGGTCTTTCAAAGACTATAGTTTTCACTCGCCCTGCTACTCGAATTTGTCACTTTTAATGATTATCAAGATTTACTTTTTGTGTTATTCGACGTGAAGGACTTTTGCTCCGGTCCGTCATTAAGATTGTTAAAGAACGTGCGCATAATGTATGTGGCTTTTGAAAATGAAGGCAAGTAATGCTTCCGACAAGCAATGCTCTATGCCTTAAAATGACATTTTCATTGTAATTGTTTTTGGATAAAAATTATCAAAAGTTTGTTCCTAATGACACTCCCTGGCGCATTAAAAATGCCATTTCATTTCCATGGCTTAAATGTTGCTTTTAATTCTAAGCGAACCGGAACTAAAAGAAGTTGATCAGAAAACACCGGCAATTTCATTATACGCTAGGGGTCCAACTCCAACTTATTCAAGGAAGC
The DNA here is from genome assembly GCA_026122405.2 of Zoanthus sansibaricus. Lineage (NCBI taxonomy): Eukaryota > Metazoa > Cnidaria > Anthozoa > Zoantharia > Zoanthidae > Zoanthus > Zoanthus sansibaricus. The sequence goes on along the minus strand of JAPEIX020066424.1, from coordinate 3,584 downwards.
TTTAACAGCAACAAAATTATTTCAATTTTAAATTTTTTGTTCACTGCACGAATATTTATTTTAAGCAAGCTTCTTGAACAAGTGCGGGTTACGGAGTTTCACGCCCAACAGTAAATGAAGTTTTGAGTAATATGCCCGAGGGTTCATCTAGTTACGTTAAATGATGATTGGAATAGGTTTTGTACTCGACGGCATTTCTGCCATTCACAATCGTTTTATAATGACTGATTGATCATTATATGCGCTTTAATATATCTTGTAAACACCTCTGTCAAACGTTTGCCATGCTCCTCATTACTCGTAATTTTCGATTTTCCGGCAGTCAGTCGTAAATTCGGCATGAAAATAAACGAGATACCCGCTCCTGGTACGTGCTTTGTTTGCTTTTTAAGTGATTACTCTCTGCTCGTTCACAGAATGTTAGTGTAGAAACGTTTGCGTCACTAAAGGCAGTTCGAAGATTATCACAAACACTTTATATGTTCTACGTTGAACAACTTCGTTCTTGATGTACACCGACGATGATTTTGCAGCATAAAGTTATATTGAAGATTGTTGAAGGCGGTCCCAGTTAGTAAGTAGAAAAATTGTTCATATTTGCAGTACCGAAGTGAATAAAAGTAAAAATAATTGTATTCTTGTTTTGAAATATCAGGCAATAGTGATAGAGAAAAATTTTCCTGTTTTGAAATATATTTTTTTACCGTCTTTCTTATTTCTTTCCGAATTATTCTTGAAAGACCACAACTGATTGTATCAAAAATATGGCAACTACTTTGAGTCCATGGTTATAAATTGAATTAATGAATAAAATTTCGTAATTCAAGTGCAAGATTTGGAGTAAATCGAGGTCTATGTATCAAATGTGGCCTTTACCTTGAAAGAAACTTCTAAAAATTGAAAACACTTCACTTCAAAACTAAGTACACCGAGTCAGCGGCTTGGCACGGTTTGAGGGTGTATCTTGTTCGAGCGGACGTGATATAGCACCTAAATGCAATACAAGATTTTATGATAGTTCGCATGTACTAATATTTTTTTTTATTCAAATTTTGATTACAAAATCTTCTTTTGTCCATTTTTGGTTTTGTGTTTCACCGTCGTCGCGCTGCAAAAGGCCTACTGAAAACAGCGCCGACCTGATAAGAACTAAAATAGTAAGACAAAAAAAAAGTATGTGTTAAAAAACTTCATTTCAGAAGACAATAAAACCGGCTTACTTTGAGCTACAACATAAAATCCACTTTGTATTTGAAGTAAGCGGCCGGTTGGCATCTGTCTCACTGAAAATATACTGTGAACTTTTACAGAAAACTAAGTGATTACGAACTGAAAATAAAGAAATTATTATTTTGAAGCCGTAAAATCAGCTTGAACTTATGTAGTTGACCTCACGCTTTCAGCAAAAGAAACGAAAGCTCTGTAAGTGATTTCCGTTCTTATTATTGGCATTAGCTGTTTAGAATGTCAACTTTGTGATAAAGTGATTTGCTTTAGTCCTTTTTGACACAGAATATCTCTGAACCGACAGTGGTAACTTGGGACAGAATAATCTACTTAAGGTACGGCAATTTCCTTCTTATAACTTCATTTGCAAAGAGATTTTGTTATTAAAACTTTTTTAGTTTAAATCTAATATACTGTTTTTTGCCGATGTGAATGCATTGTCAGTCTCAAGACAAGGTTTCGCGAAGTAAGACTATATATTGTAAGTTCCGCAGAGCCATGAAAGGGCACTTAACGGATCTATGTTATAAATTCTCGTAACAAACTTTAGTTGTTTTTACACTGAACATACTATCTTACTAGTTAGTTTGAGGGGCAATAAAGAACACCATAATCTTTTTGAGTAAAATAATGGATTTCTTGTAAACGAATGTATTTATACTGGCGCTTTTTGTTCAATTTCTAACTGAATAAATCGCCGTCGCCGGGACCCTATTTTTGAATTTGAAAAATGTCAAATTTAAATGTATTTTAAAAATTCGATCAGGAAAAGAAAAAAAGTGTTTCCTTGCTCAAATCAAATTCGAATGAAAGCAGTATTTGTATTTGTGCATGATGTGATCACTCGGCGTTTCCATTGAAGTTTGTGATGTATGATGTATCCATCTTTTCATTTGATTGTCATAACAATAAAGATTTTGTTTTGAGTTTCAAAAACCCTTTCATTTACGGCTTTCATTGATTTGATTTTGTTTTGCAAGAATCAACTTTTTAATCGTGAAGTCGCCTTTCCTCCAAGACTGAAATAACAGTTGCATAAGATATAAAAGCTAACGGCGAGGCATTACGCTTAAGTGAAAGACAGAAATCAGTTAGCACCATAAATATGCGTTTAGTTTAAACGTAAACAGTCACTCAAGTTTTGTCATTAATCGATAGAAAATATTAAAAAGCTTAAATTATTTTGCCAATTTTTTCACTCTCAAAAAATGAGAAGTTCAAATAACATTATATGTTTTTGCTATCTCATTCTACTTCATCTAAACGTCAACAACATTATTCGGAATGCAACAAAAAATGGCGCTGCATCATACATCTTGCTATGCCAGGAAACTGCATGTTCTTCTGTAAAGGCAAGTTTTCATAATTTGTAAAGCAAAACCTATATTTACAAATGAAAAAATCAATCAAATGCAAAAAAAAAAAAAAAAAAAAAAAAATTGAAGAAAGAGTGAATTCGTAATTGGAGAACTGTAATGAACTCTATAATGGGACCAAAAACCTCATGCATTGATTAGTGGCACTGCACGGAACTTCAACACAAAGTTTGAAATTTATTATAAATAGTAATAAATGTTTTTATATGTATAATTTCTCATCGAAAGCAAATGTTTTTTTCTTGCGAATATGAAGGATAAGTACTAAAAAGGTCGACCAATTTTGTAGGATAAATATTCACAGCTACAAAGAATATTGACAAACTTAAGACAGGCAAATTGGTGGCTATAAGTAAAAATAGGAGCTGAATTGAGATCACGCAATAAACTTTGGCATTTGTGTTTTCATCAATTCCTGACACTAAGGCGCTTTAGTACCCAGTTTAATGTGGAGTAACTGCAAGCTAGCACGTCTTCGAAGAAATTTAAAAAAAGCAAATGACAAAACGAAGATTACTACAACAAGTTTCTTGAACACCGGAGCTAATTGAATGATTTAAGTACGTCAAAGCTAAATCCATTACGAGCCAGGTGGCCTATGCAGCCGCCCCTTATCTCCGGTTTCTGTAGTGTTACGCGGATGAGAGTCTTTGACCCCCCCTGGATGGGACACTAATCCAACGCAGGCAGCTACCCGCAGTATATGCTGGTACGTTTACCTACCCCGGAAGGATGGAAAGCTGAGTTGGCTCAGACGGAAAAGAAGGTCACACAAATATTGAATCTCGGCAAACTGAAATAAGAGAAAAATAAGAGAAAACAATTTTTAAGCCCTTGGCGGGAATCGAACCCCACATCTTCGGTACTAGTCCGACGTGTTAACTACTACACTACAAGGACTAATCACGCTGGCAACGCAGCCAGTTAATGTAATGTATGAGGTCACTGCAGGGATCCCAGGGCATTATTTTCTCTGTGGAT
>JAPEIX020066423.1:0-18128 GCA_026122405.2 Zoanthus sansibaricus | reverse complement strand
TAAATTTGCAACAAAGTTGAATCGTATCTGAATCCTCACACAAAATATTGCTGTAACAAATCAGCCATTTGTAGACCAAACCGGTAGCTTTTGGGGTCGCAATACATTCTCATGGGCCAAAGATTTCAACGGTCGAGCAAAAATTCAAACAGCTCATTGGGGAAGACAAATGCGAACTGGACACTGGCACTACGAATAACCATTGTGCGCACAACCAAGAGAGACAAATTCAAGCGCCAAAAATGTTATTTCGGTTAACGGGAAAACCCAAAATTTTGGCAAATACTATCCGTCGCGTATCGTTGTTTTATAAACAGTAAAATATTCCTTCAGGTTCCGTTGTCAAGGTGATGAATTTCGAGGAATATAAACTGAAGTTTAGAAAAAGGTTTGGTTATTCTCTTTCGACGAAGTTATGGTGAGTACGAATCGATTTGAGCGCACAATATTCATAATCAGTAACGAATTAAACACACACCTTGCATTTCTACAGGATGTGCAAACACTTCAGATTTAAAAAAGGTGCTTTTCTTGAGAGCACAAAAGGTTCGACGACTCTCATAATACATATCTTCGGAGTTTGGAATAAGCAGTAATGTTTCATGGTCCAATTTTACATAATTTATTTAAGTTAATCAACCAATCAAAATGAACGTTTACCGGCCGATGCCAGGCTCTTTTCCCGCCCCAACCCCAACTCTAAGAAAAAGGCCCTGGGAACGAGGTTGGATTTATATATATTTTCCAAAAAATATCAAAACAATTAAAACATGATTTTTTAAAGAATAACTACTGAATTCTTAACATAGAAAAAATTAAGTTCCAGTCATTTTTTTGCAAGCAATGCAAGTGGCGGGTTTCGTGACTTCCGGTGATGACATCATCATTATCCTCAAGAAATCCAGGGGGAGGGAGTCATTTTAATCGTTCCCCATTACGCCTTCTAGGGTTAAGTTAAAGATGTGTAAAATTAGCTTTTTATTGTCACTAAAAATGAATAACTATTGAACTCGAGATAATTGCTAAAGCAAGTGTATCATATCTTGTAAGTTGCTTCAAAAATAGCAAGATTGTTGATTATACACCATTTAAAGATTAGACTGCGCATGCCTTCTCATAGTTAACCAAAAATTGTTCACAAAACATAAAACAAGTATGAAAACAAAACTTTTAACTCCCCAAAAACCGGAATTTTATCCATAATACACAAAGCCATGTCTGTTTACAAACGATTCTTCGGCGATCTCCTTAGTAGAGTTGTTTATTTCACAAGTTTTCATATTTTGTGCCAATGTAGAGCCCGCAAATGTAATAATTACCTGCAAATGTAATAAACCTGCAAATGTAATAAGCTCTCACCCACAAATGTAATAAACCCGCAAATGTAATAAGCTCACACCTGCAAATGTAATAATTACCTGCAAGTGTAATAAGCTCTCACCTGCAAAGGTAATAAATCCGCAGATGTGATAGAACAAAAAATGTACTTAATATTTTTACCATGTATGTAATATACCATCTTCTTGCTCGTCACAGACCTTAAAGTTTTCTTACTCTTTCTCGTAAATTTGTTTTGACTTTAGAGTTTGAGGAATGTACCGCTGTTGTTGTTACTGTGTCTTAGATAGGAAAGGCTTAAAAAGATTCATTAGGTGATTAGCTTATCGTTGAGTTATTTTGCTTCTTTTTATAAACTGCGTATTCGTCATATCAAGGTGTTCTCTTTTTAACTCATTGCTATGCCAGAGACTTACAGTTGGGGCTCGATGCTACTTACTCACTCCAATGTTAGCATGTAATTAGCATAATCAAATCTAATGTCAATGGGTGTCGATCCCTTGGGACACCCGCTATCCGCTCTCCAGTACTAGTCCCTCGGATCATCTGCGGGACCCAGCGTGACCAAAGGTCATCATCAAGCCCTTCGTTACTCCAGTATTTTAGTCAGCTTATTGTCGGTGCCTTACACGCTTGTTTTTATAAGAAGCAGTAAATTTTACCAAGGCTCAAATGTTTTTAAGGTTTTGGCTGCATCCGATCCTCAATTTGTTCTTCATTTGTTCTTAATATTGTGAGCAGTTTGAACTGATGAAAAATCAAAGCAAAAAGAAAAAAGACAGGACATTGAAAATCATTAATTACATGAATACGTTTGTTATTTGGAAGAATAGTAGATATAATAATAAACGTGAAGCGGTGCTTCTATGTTTTACTGTGCACATTGTGAACATAAATTACAAGATTCATTAAAGTTTCAACCAGAAACATTTTCACTTTATTTAAGCCTCAACTTGTTTTTAAAGTGTTCTTAATTTTCGGCACATCTGAGCCCCATTGTTCTTATAAGGCCACTTTAAAAAATATCCCGGTTTATCATCCCATCATAAAATCTTATATTATTTACATCTATCTGGATCACGCGAAATTTTTTCCGCCTTTATAATAGCTCTTTCGTACGGCTCTATTATGCTGCCGCCTCGCTAAACTTGCTTCTTCGCCAGCATGCTTCGTTGGCAGTTACATGTTTTTTAGACATGTTTATAGCCCGACAACATTATCTTTTCCTTTGGTAATAACTAAGTTTATATTTTCCCTTAGAAACAACGCTATAAACTATGAGAGTATTGAAACAGTGGAAGCTTTGCTTAATAGTATTAACATGGGAAAGTACTGCAACAACTTTACAAAGGCTGGGTACGTAAACTTAGGACATCTAATGGATTTCGGCGATGAGGACCTTGATAAAGTTGGTGTCAAATTGCTTGGCCATCGCCACAAGATAAAGAAAACCGTCAAAGGGTTAAAGGATCATCTAGCTCCTACTTCTGAGGCGCCGTTGTGAAAGGGCAAAGTGGAAAGTGGTTGCGAGGTCATAGATACTGAATAATCGAAAAGGTGAACAACTTTGCTTTGCCAGCGTCCAAACGCACAATACAATTACATGATAGTAATAATATATATATGCAGTTATAAAGCGCTATATATCTCCTAAGCGCTCTGTAAAAAGCCTCAATAGTTAACAACTGTCCCCCAAAGGAAAGGTAAATAGTGGTGGATATATCCGAGACGTTAAACGTTGAAGTATATATCTAGCGCTAAGCACCAACCGTGAGTTATTTACCAAAATAATAAGATAAAAATTCACTTTATTTTCAAAGAAACAACGCATGAAAACTTTTTTTTTCTATTTTAATACGTGCGCTTCCTTTCATTTTGACTTCTGCCACAAAATCAACTAATGGTTAACAATTATCCCCCGAAGTAGAGGTGTCTAGTGATGGATATTTAGCGAGCCGCGAAGTGGCGAGGTAAATGTATATTAATAGGCAGAGACACTGTAGGGGATAATTGTTTTAGTATTAAACTAGCAGGTGAAAAGCACTTTTAAAATGATTTATTTAAAAAAACAATTTAATAAAATCTGGCCATAAAACAAGTTTCACAACTAATCATCACAATCTATCTCACGCGCGAGCAATCATGCATCAAAAAGCGCGCGCAATGAATTTTTTCACGGCTGAGTGACCGAGGTGAATAGTGCAGGATATTCGGTGTCTGATGAACCAATCAGAGCATGTAGAAAGTGTTATTCACTTGCTAGTGCGAATATTAACCTAGGACATACGAGTTGCGGGAGGCAATCAGAACGCGCAAGAATGGATATCGGTTGGTTTGGTAAATACTAAGTGAGGCTCTGGGATAGTTTGCACCGCTGGCTCACGCGCAATTTCAACATATACTCTCAATTTTATTTCACTTGACCTAAGCACGTTTGTACAAAAAAGTTACCAAAAAAATAGTTACGCAAATCTGCTGCTTCATTTGCAATAACGTAGTTGTGTAATAGAGAAAAAAAAAGGTTCTGTGATTCACCTGTGTACTCAATGACACAACGTTGGTTTCAAAACCACGTGAAATTTATATACTGACTTGGTTGGAATCCAAATTCTGATTCAATTTTAAGAATATAACTAATGCATTGAGAAAACGAATTTTTTTATCAGCAATCATTTGATACCAAATAAATTCTAAGAAAAAAATGGAACAAAAAAAAATAGAAGTTTTGGCGTTGAACATTCTCGCTCCCACTATAAAATTTTCAGAGACAATAAAAGTTAACCTTTTGACATTTATTTTCTTTTTCAAGTAATTATTTTTGAAATAATAAAGTTAAATTTAGTTTGTACACAAAAGTTATAGGAATTCAAGTAAAATGTATTTTTCCTAACGTAAATGTTTAAATTTACCAACATAAAAATCATTATTAGTAAACTATCAGTACTTTTTTTATGCAGTTCCTTAGTCTATTGTATAAAACAAATTGAATGTTTTCAAATATTTAATGTTTTAGCCAATGCGAGAAGGCTTTTGTACAACGTTATTCTTTTGATCCCCAACTAAAATGCTCTACCTTAATGATCCATTTTTTTAATCATTCATTGCGAAGCAATCGATGAGTTATTTTGGAGAGGAAGAAAACGGGTTTGGCAGAAATCTGTGTAAACTAAAGACGGTGTGGCGGCGTTAACCTTACTGGAGATAGCGAAAGTGACATACTAATTGAATGTGAACGCTGACCATTTAACCAACTTGCCATGAATAGCAGACAAGCCTAATTAAAGCACATTTTGGATGATTGCAAAACACTGCGGAAAATTTTTATTTTTTTCGATATGGATATTCTGCAGTTAATAAAGTAAGTCCAAAAACAATTTTGCTTCGATAGACTCACGTTGGCGAGACAAAAGTAGCAAAATATTTTCTGACTGAGGGCCTGTTTATATGAACCCGGTGACCCGGGCTGGCCCGTTTAGGCGAGATGAACTTTCGCGTGTTTAAATGAGGGAATCATGTCCGGCACACCGGGACGTATTATATTATGTAATTAATAAAAAAGATGTATGGACGACTAGTAAAACAAAAAAATTAACGTATTTGGCCATCAGTCTTCTCACTTTTGTTCAATTTTTTAACAAGCATTGCTTTGGAAAGCACTGTGATATATATTTGACCTTTTCAAATGGTTCCCTGTAGAATTTGATACAAAAAGGCAGGTTGTACACATTCCAAAACACGCTAGTTTTAAGATTTTTCAACAGCGATGGTTCGGACAGATATCTATCCGATGAAAATAACTTATATGTTGTATATGAATAGAAACATCTGGCTTCCTAAAAATAAACAGGCTTTCTTTCCGATTTTTTTTAGAGTTTTGCAATACGATTGCGTACTCTGTCTCGTGTTTACTCGCAACTTGTTTCCCCGTCATCTGTGTAACGTTTGTGCAGGTCGATTGAGAATTTTAGTCAGCGGATAAACGATCGAACGCATGCGCGGTTATTATTAATACGTCCCACCTCGTCGGGATGGCGTGTTTTCATGAGAAAATGTCTGCCCGCCATTTTCTCTTAATTTCAAAAAAAACTAATATATTTTTTATTTCCTGTGGTAAAATATTATATTTTTTCCAAACAAATGTCCCTTAAACACTTAGGTAATCCTCAATGTTTTTTACTTACTAAAGCGCTCGGATTAATGTTAGCATAATGTACAAAAGCCTAATTGCTCTGTATTCTTTTAAACAATGGTAATTTTAGTTAGATCTGAACAGACTCTGTCCCACAACTTTTAAGCAACTTTTTTTGATTTTAGCAACTTTGAGCAACCAGTCCTGGCTTCTAGAGAAATACTTTTGAGAAACTTTGTATTGATATATCTAATTAGAATCATATTTTGAAAGGAAACATCTATTTTGTAAAAGATATTGATGCTTAGCAGGTTAGGGGTTGTCGAGAAGAAATATTTTTAAAGTATACGTAGTTCATGTATGTTAAGCCATGTCCCCAGTCATCTTCAGTTGACTACGACTACCTGGTTTCTCAGGCCACATCCCAAGACGTGCACTTCAGAGTAATGTTCTGAACTTTATTAAGTCTCATGTAAACAAATAGAACCATGATGGAAATAATTTAATACTATAAGTTAGTGCAGAAACATTTGAAGCTTTCAGTAGTAACAAGTTTTTTGTTTTTGACTTTTTGGCAAAGTTTTAGCATTTTGTTGACTTTTGTGACCTCATTTTAGGTACAACTTTTCTTTGTTTGTTTTTTGGAAATCGAGAAAAAAGACTGGCTGCCGCCATCAGCGGAAAAAAGAAACAAAAACGCAATGTTTTTTGTTACTTGGACTTACATACTTTTTGTTGCGTGTTATCTGGGCCGTTTGCTCAAAACCCGATTAGTGCTAATCCAGGATTAATCTTTTAATCCACGTTCCTGTTTCCTACCTTCTTTGGCTTGTTTTGGACTGGAATTTTGGATTTAACTTGTTTCTTTATTGGTAAAACTGTAGAGAATTTTGTAAGCTTTACTCATGAAAAAAATTAGACTTTAAATTTTGTCTTAATCCAGGATTAAGTTAATCAGAGTCTTGTGGAACCGTGCCCTGTTCATTTTCCCGTTATAATTATACCAATCGCCAACAACCGTATATAATAACAACTAGATATCAACTTCTAAATCAAGAAAAAAATTGTAACAAATAGAAATAAAGCGATTATTGTGTTTAAAAGTGGTTTAAATGTTGTTGCAGTGCTAACAGATGTAGGTAAAGCGGTGGTAGACGTCAAACGATTCGTTGATGGTACTACACTGGACTGATTTGCATTAACTGCGCTGGTAAACAATATGTGACGGCTTTGCGTGGCCCTAGTTATTTCCCCAATCACAGTTGTGCTATTGAACGTACCAGCATGGTCTACCGTAGTAGCGTTCGGCGTCACTGTTGTGTTCGGTCGTAATTCTGTGAAAGAGATCATTGGAATTGGTTAAATTCAAAAATTCTTCTAAAGATAAACAATTCGCAGCATCATTAAATATTTTTTTATTGAAAAATAAACAAGAAAAGAAAAACAGTACAACTTTTGCAATCGTCCTTTTTAGCTCGTGGAGCTTTAGCTCGTGGAGCTTTAGCTCGTGGAGCTTTAGCTCGTGGAGCTTTAGCTCGTGGAGCTTTAGCTCGTTCAGGTTTAGCTCGTTCAGGTTTAGCTCGTGGAGCTTTAGCTCGTTCAGGTTTAGCTCGTTCAGCTTTAGCTCGTGAAGCTTTAGCTCGTGAAGCTTTAGCTCGTGAAGCTTTAGCTGGTGGAGCTTTAGCTGGTGGAGCTTTAGCTGGTGGAGCTTTAGCTCTTGGAGCTTTAGCTGGTGGAGCTTTAGCTGGTGGAGCTTTAGTTCGTGTAGCTTTAGCGCGTGGAGCGTTAGCTCGTGTAGCCTTAGCTCGTGGAGCCTTAGCGCGTGGAGCTTTAGCTCGTGGAGCTTTAGCTGGTGGAGCTTTAGTTCGTGTAGCTTTAGCGCGTGGAGCGTTAGTTCGTGTAGCCTTAGCTCGTGGAGCCTTAGCGCGTGGAGCTTTAGCTCGTGGAGCTTTAGCTCGTGGACCTTTAGCTCGTGGACCTTTAGCTCGTGTAGCTTAAACGCGTGGAGCTTTAGCTCGTGGACCTTTAGCTCGTTGAGCTTTTGTGCTGGATCAGAATGTCGTGCGTAAACAATAAAATGTTCGGAGCCCAATCGTCTCAAGATCGTCAAAATTTTGTTATACGTCCGCGAATCAAAATTTGGAATATGGCACGTGATATTTCAGTTTTCGGCTCAGATTCTGAAACGAACAGCAAACCTTGACCAAAAGGATATAAATCATCGCTCTTTTAACCCACGACTCGCGTAAATATTTTTTCGTATATACCGCAAAAATAAATAGTACTTTTCGTGCACGCTGATTGGCTAGCTTAGAGGTGATTAGCCAAGTACTATTTACCGCCGAGCAGCAGAAGAAAAACTAAATGGCTCCCCGTTTCGCTTCGGTTTTAAAATGTCACAAATAAAGTTACTCTTTGGTCCGCTAGTTATTCAGCTTGCGTGGTATATACTAAAAGAATTATTTACCTTAATGTCTACTTCGGTGAATAATTATTAATTAAAGAACATAAGATTATTTGTTTATACGAGTTTGCGGTTCCCTGCAGTATTTGGCTTTTATTTGGATTATTGCATTATTTGTTTTCTTTCTTCTTCAAGATTTGTGAGGAGATACTAACTTTGGATCTTGTAATAGAATCTAGAACATCTATAGTGCTTTAAAAAAGAAGTGAATCGAAGATAATTCCATAGTTCATATTTGCCCTACGCTTTTACAATAGGATGCCTTTGATAATCTTTCCTTATGTTCAATTCGAAAAATTCGTTTCAACCTTTAATTATTTTCTCATATTTTATTTTTGGTGGTTTATATTTCACTTTTTTCCCGTTAGCTCAGTACCTTAAAATAATTGTTTTTGAATGCGTCATTAATATTAACCATCAAGTGTTACCATCTCCACATTAAAGATGAGCAGCTTAAGTAATCAACTCTCTCTTTTATCTAGTTGAAACCCACTCACGAACAAAAACAAATAACTGAATGGCAGTTAAAACAGAAATACAGCACAAAGATCTAGATCTTGGTAATGGACAGCAAAAGGAAGAACTGTTTTCATACAGTAAAAAAAATGGCGTATAAGAACCTCGATTTTTTTAGTTACGTATAACATAACGTATAACATAATTATAATCTCATACAGTAATATAATAGTACAGTATTTTTGCTAATATTTATTACATTGAGATACAACATCATTTGGTATTCTTTTCTACAGCATTTCTTGCTTTAAAAGTGAGTATTGTCATTCATCCAGATTCAGTTGTAGGAAAAAAATAAATCAATCTCAACTAAACAAGTCGTTGGACCAAAACGATCAGTCCTCATCTGTAAAGTTAGTCACATGGCAGTTAGCTGTCATATGACAAACGTCAAGGAACGGAAGATATGGCCCGGTCCCAAGTGTGTGACAACGAGAACCGGAGCCCTCCCCCTCTCGTTTCTGGGGTCCTTTTTTCCGTTCCTCGAGCTAACTGCCACGTGACTACCTTAACTGATGAAGACTGATGGCTTTGGTCGAAACGTTTGTTTAGTTCAGATTCACAATTGCTGCGAGCGAAGCGAGTCGCCCCCTATTCGGAACACAGTGTAATCTTAGGATGTCACTAGCAGCGAACATGCGATACATGTGATCAGCGGTTCAGGTCCATACCGTATCTAGAGTGGATTCAAGGATGTCACTAGCATTTCGATACTCACTATACATGTGATCAGCGGTTCAAAGCCAAATATGTTAAATGCTGAAAATAGAACAGTATTATCACGGTAACGTTAACAAAATAATACACTCGCAGCACTCACTTTTTACTAGAAATAATTAGTTCCAGAAATCTATTTTTTTTTTCCGTTTAATTTCTTGGTTATTTTCACAGAACCGAACATGATCATAAAGCTGTGATATATTAGCAAAGTACTGTGCTTTACAGGAGGACTATATTTGCAAGAAGTAACTTAAATATAAGCTGATAATCATCTTCATTCTTTCAACGCAAATGATAAGAACCGACCTTAACATTTTAGCCTGAATAGGTTTTTATTAACTGAAGGAGGCTTAAATTAAAAACTTTAGCCTAACAGTTTCTTAAAATCCAGGTTCTTATATACGCATGAATTTACTGTATTAATCGTTGAAAGGAAGTCAATTATTCGTTCATACTTACCTAGACATCTTTGTAAGTCGGGAGATAAACGATATCCATTCTTACAAACACACGAAACGTTGGGTGGTAAAATCCACTCTCCGCTACTGTTACAGATTCCTGTTAGAACTGAAGGTGCATTTTGTGACCGTATAGCATTTTCAGCACAACTGCCATTGATTTTATCACTGAGAGATCCAACATCTGGAATTAAAGTCTTTTCGAAGACCACAAGATTCACACTTCTCTTTGAACATACCCTGTACGTGACTTCAACAGCAAACAGAGCTAGACAAGCGCTTTTCTCCTCAAACTGCAAGAAAACTCCTCTACTGTTCAAAGTTATGGGAATTGTAATACTAGAACCATTAGACAGCTGTGACAGCTTGCCATTCGTAATATGCTTTGAGTCAGGCCTGATCGTCTTCACCTTTTCCTTAAAGTCGTCAAACCGCTGTGGATTCGGCTGGGAAGTATTCTGCTGAAACTTGTACAAGTCAAATGTTTCAGAGCATTCAACGTTAGACTGGACTGTTGAACAGTTTTTCACTGCAAATTTGATCGAGATCTCTATCGATGTGACTAATGGAGGTACCCTGATCAACGGCGTTCTTAGAATATACCATTCAGGTGAACGTATCGTACAAGAAAATAATTTTGGGGGCGTACCGGACGAAAACCACTGCAAGAACAAAGACAGCATAAACTTCAGTTGTTAAATTTTTGAAAAAAAGCTGGAAACAGAATTTTACTGATGTTTTTGATGAAGAAAGAAAAACTAGCCTTGATTTTAGAACTCGTTGAAGTTCTTTAGGCAAAAAGAAAACAAAATTATAAAATTATCTGGAACATTTTTGGAGTCTTTTCCACTATGTAGTAGTAGAAATTAAATTGAGCAATAGGACCCTTTTGATTCAGTAGCGAATAAAGTAGATATCTTACCGTAGCGCTGCTGTGCCATAACCACCGCTGACCTTCTTGAGGCTCAGAAAGCAATATCTCTGTATCAAAATAGAAAATCATCTTTTTATTAACATTAAGTTGTAATGTGATAAAAGCGATTAGTGTTATTCAATATAATTAATAAAATCATGATTATTGAATATTAAAAGGGTGACCCTTAGTTACCACTCATAAAATATGTATTCCGGTCATCCTGGTCTATATGCCGTGATTTTGACCTTGATACTACATAGATTTTGACTTCGGTACATAGTTGGTTTATACAACGAGCAGTAATTTTCGAAAAACAGAAACTGGGAAAAGAGTCCATACTTGTTACCCTATGTGGCATAAATAAAATATTGCACAAATAATTTCACGTTTGACAAAATGCCGATCCGACAATGAAAATGATGTTCATGAAATGTACATGACACGCAAAAATTCTAAACTGCAAAGTAAGAATTCTGGTTAGCCATTTACGCGTTTATATCAGTTTAGTTTTTTTATGCTGATATCTAAAATTACTCATGTCATGGTTTCAGTTAAATTTCCAAAAGGGGTGGTCGGCTTATACACAGGTTAATTAATACCCACTTTTTAAAGCCTTGAAAACAGCGGTTGGATTATACAGCGGGATTTACGCCGGTATACAAAACCTGCTGTTTCATCTTTGAACGTTAAATAAACAAGCCGAATGACGTAAAATAGAAAGCATTATAAGAATACAGTTGCCTTCGCAGATGTTAATTGCATCATCATCGGTTATGGTATATATCTAAGTAAAATTTCATCGATATTGCTTTTGTGGCGGCAATTAACGATCGTTCGAAATAAAACTTTTACTCCTTTGGGGCTCTGCTAAACAGCGAAACAGCGAAACAACTAATAGTAATCTAAATCCTAACCCTAACCGCAAGCCTAACTCCCCAAACCTCCCCAAGGGTTAACTGTTTCGCTGTTGAACAGTGCCTCTCTTTTGTTATTCATCCTTACATTAACTGTTTTCTCAGTTTTTATACGAAAATTTTTTTCAGGCCCAGGCTGAATATTCCTATTTTTCTATCGATTTAAACTGAAAATTCTTACTTATAGCTTATGGCAATCCTGTTTAAGGTTTAGTTCATTCAGGTCTTTTACAAACGCAACACATCTACCCGTTCATCATTGAACATTTGCCTATCGCAGCTCTTGAAGCCTGAAGGGTATTTCGTTTGTTAGTGTAGTTAAGAGAAAGAAGTATTTTTTTTGTTTTTGTATTTACAGATTTTCAACGCTCGAAATCATCTTTCTCAGGTTTATTCTTAAAATGTTCTTAAATTTCACAAATTTCAGCCACGATATTCTTTTAAAATATATTCGTATAATTTGATATATAAATATATCTTCGCTTGGCAGACGTGCTAAAAGTATTGAGTTTTGTTTTCCCGAAAACCTATTTTCTACTCTACTGTATTTTTATCGTCGATGTTCTCTCTCTTGCTTGATTAGGTGATAGTAGTATTGTCTTGCATTACATATAAAAAGGCTTTTATGAACAATTAAGTTGTGACATTTTGTTCCCTGTAATGTGTATGGAAATTATGATTATCTACTTCATGATTGTTATCTGAAGACTTAAAGTGCCTATATGACATGAAAAATAAAATAAAGCAATTCCATAGGGAAATAATCACTTATCAACATAGCATCACTCCAGTTAGGCAAAAGTGTTACGAAAATTCGTTTTTTAGCGATCAGTGTTTTACCTGTATTGAGGTATTTTTTCACTATTTTGGCGAGACCGAGGCCTACTAACGAATTTCGTCAGTTGATGTACTCGTGATTAAAACTCTCATGTTGTTCAAACCTCCAGCTACGCAGTATTTGCTACCACTGGGTTTTGTATTTACCGGTTTTTGTTTTTCAATGATTTGTTGATCACTCGACATATTTAGTGATTTTCTTGATCGAGCATTAGCGGAACGAGTACATCAACTGACGTCACAGCACTCGTTTGACCGAGCGAAAATGTCTCGTCTTAGAGGCAATACTTGAAACTTTTGCGATAAAAAATAGCGGCCAGGATGCCACTTTTACTAACAAACCCATTAATTTTGATTATAAGAAGTTGTTTTACAACACTTTTAGGCAATTTTATTTTCATGTCATAGGCACTTTAAAGTAAAACTTTTGATAGAAATGCTTCAATGAAATAATATAAGTAACAAGAGTTTTCACTTTTTATAGGCTATTACACGCTTTTGTATACCAGAACTTAATAGCAGCAAGGAGGCTCAGATTGGCCGAACATTAAGAACAATTTATGAACAAGCTCAAGCTGAGGCTGAAAAAAAGTGAGAATGTTTCTAATTGAGACTTTACTGAATCTCGTAATTTACGTTCGCAATGTACACATTAAAAACACAGAAGCATCTTTTCCATTAATCATTATATCTACCATTGTCCCAAATGATGCACATATTCATGGAATATTAAAAGTACTTCGTCCACATGTATGTTTCAACAATACTGTACAAGAATGGACAAAGAAAAATTTCAACCGCTCACAGAAATAAAAACAAATTGAGGCTAAAACAGCCAAAAAATTAAAATTACAATGAGCCTTGGCAAAATTTACTGGTTCTTATAAAAAAGCGTGTGTCTTATATCCTGTAAATTAATTTTTATCAATCCCTTTATGGCTTTAGCAAACTGCTGCCAACAAACTGCAGGCTTTTTGTTCTCACCTCGGCCTGGGCTCGCACTTAAATTGTTCTTAATTTTCGGCCAATACGAGCCTCATTGTCATTATAAAGTTGTTCTTATATAAAAAAAAAAAAATTAGCGTGTAAGATTAGTTGTGTTCAGCTAATGATCGAACAAAAAGGAGATTTATAAACTAAACTCTTAGGTCGTAATAGCTAGAATTATTGTCTTTGCTATCTTTATATGAATTAAAGAAGAACTTTACCTTTATCTCCACGCCCGACGATCGACGCAAAAGAGCAGCTAAAAGCCAACGTAAGTAGTTGAAAAGAGAGCGACGAAAACATTATTCCCTTGAAGAAGACTTGTTCAACAATGATTAATCCTGATAGATTCTATTTTCTTTTCGCTGAACGTGATATAAGACTTCTGCTGCTAAATGAGATATTTAAAAACATTTGACGTATAAGTGCATTTGACGTCATCACTCAAGTTCGAGTGAAGGTTCTGTCGGAAAGAATTATTTTTATGCAATGATGGGAAATGTTCTAGCTTCTTGTATTGGCACAGATGTGGAAGTCATATATATGAATATAAGGAACTTTTGATTAATCTTTTCAGACAATATTAAAGATGAATAAAGTTTGATTCAGGTTATAGTATTTGTTGCTTCGAGTTGAGAATTCACACTGTTTCCGGGAAAGTTTTTTTTTTTAAATAAACAACACGGGCATCCTGTTACGTAAATAAAGGAACCGGAAGTAGGAAGGGCGTATCGTATTTTCGAAACTAATTTCGAGACTATTCGATTCTCAAAAGAAACAACTAATTAAATCGACTTACTTTTTCCGTGAATAAATCTATATAAAAAAATTTGTTTAATTTTGGAAGTAGCACGTACTCTTAATGACTGATGAAATTTCAGAGGATTTTTTTTGTAGTTTCTAAAACTTTTTCGAAGAATAGTTAATTTCCAAGAGCGCGCGTTGGATATGAGATTAAATTATCTCATGAGCTTTCCGAACCCTTCGATACTTGAAAATGACAATAAAATTTTATTCTATCATTTTACAGCTTGGCAACATTTTAAACAGTTAGTTTTTATATATGGTCATTCGGTATATGAGCGATATAACCGAGATTGAGTGAACCAATCAGAACGCTAGAAACGCAATATTCGAGGTTGAAAACTTAATAAAGATAAATTTATCAGCTAGTTTATTTTGATATTAGGACTTTCTTTGACTATAATAAGAATTGCAAAGAAGCCAGTTAATAACATTTAATATATGATCAGTTATAGGCAAATCATTATATTATACTAGAAGGAAATAAGTTTAGAACGGGGAAGAATTAATTACATAGAGCTAAAATAATAAATCAAATGACAGTAAACAAATTGTGAATGAAAATTATGCAGATATGGTTAAGCCAGGGTCATGGTCAACGATGCTTTCTAATTAGCATAACATGCGAACTTGGTCTTGCAGTGTTTAGTGCAGTTTAATTTGACTTCCGGAACATACAGTTAAAATCTGTTGTGAATTTTTGTCGATTTCCTCCAGACGTTTGAACTGAACAAGTACGAGCACACCACCCGCCCTAAAAATTCATAATTTATCGAGAAGGTACTGAAACCATCAGAAAAAAAAAACTGGTTTACGTAGAAGCCGGGACTTATTACATTCTACTGCAAAAAGCCGATCTAAATGCTGTAAAACACTTGTGAGACAAAGCTGAAAGATATAAATGACGGGCTTCGCTCAAGTCTTCAGCTGATCGTTCTAAATTTTTATTAAATTTTCGTAGCTGATCTACAATTACAGCAGCTCAGACATTGAAAAGGTTCTTGCCATTATGCACAGTCACATTAAGTCAACATTTTCTTGTGGTGATTAAGAAGAGAATGGATGTCTGAATAAAAGCCATTCTAGCTTTAATGTTGTATTTTTTGTACCATTCAGCCAAAAGAAAGAGATATCATTAAAGTAATTGTAAAGGCCCTATAACAACTTTATCAGTAATTTAAAACTTCGTTGCGAAACAAATCAGTGGTTGAAATAACTGATAAAACCCCCATTATACTCTGCTTTCTAAGGTACTTCGGTAATTTATAGCAGCCGGGGTAAGCTGGAGAAAGTTATTTGGCAGGAAGCTTATTAATTTGTTCGTACGTTCTTTCTTTCAGGCTTTTAATCATTGATTGATTGATTAAAAAATATGAAAACTAGTTCTTTCTAATAAAAAAAAACACTATTTCGTTATAGTGACATCACTGTGCTTTTTTCGGCATTTTAATGTATTTGAGCCGCTGACCACATGTATCGTGAGTACCGAAATACTTGTTACATCTTTGAATCGACTCTCGATACGGTAAGGACATAAACCGCTGATCGTATGTATCGTTTGTTTGCTGCTAGTGACATCCGAAGATTACACTGTGTTCCGAATAGGAGGCTACTGGCTTCGCTCATAGCAATTACATATAGTTTAAATTTGGATATTGGTGCTACACAGGTTATTTGTGCATGCATATTTATTTGACGAATAAAGAAGCCTAAGCCGTGTATTACACTGTGATAAAACACGACGGGCACTTGAGAGCACGAGGGAAATTTCACGAGTGTTCTCAAATGTCCGGAGTGTTGTATCATAGTAGTGTAATACACGGCTTAGGCTTCTTTATTTGCTTTATGATATAGATTTTACACGCCGTGAATAGACCGGCTCGATAGTTCTCGCTTCTTCTTGTTTATTTGATAAATTACTCTCGTCTTCAAAACTTTCTGCTGCTTTGCAGAGAACTCCATCCTAAGTGTCTTCAAATAAAATGTTTTCTGTCATCTCTAACAAAAATGTTGGCACGAGGAAAGCCAGTGGCGAAAAATAATAAAACACGCTTTTCTATGTTTTATACTCTCACTGATAAAACATGGATTTTGACCAATTATAGCTTGTGCAGGGTCCTATCTATATTATAATTATTCATAAATACAATTTTGTTGTAGATATATTTATAGATTTCGTCATTCTGCCCCATCAAGTCGTCAGGCACGTGACAGAGCATATTTAGACATGGGTAAAGAAGGAGAATTCTGGTGGCTCTCTTCACCTGACAGCATCTCAACACCAAGGCAAAGCACACCCCTAGAAGAACATGCCCCTTCCTCAAAATCATCACTTTCTCCAAAAATGAAGAAAAAACCTTTAAGAAAAAAAGGATTGTCACCCACATTGACCCCTCTTTCTGTAAGTACAGATTTAAAGGGTGGGATATCTTTGAGCTGGTTTAATGTTGCACAAAATGTCATTTTGCTCATAAAAATGAATTTATTAAAATAGTTTCTCTCTATTTAATATTTTCAACACATAAACGACAACTTTCAGTTTCTTTACAGACATGTTTTTGCAGCATCTTCTGCCTTCGTCAGTGCTTTAATGAACTAGATAATGGTATTGTGTATATAGGAAAATTAATGACAATTGATATAGATACTGAGATCATAATAGAATTGTTTAGAATACAATAGTGGCATATTACAATCATGTAAGTTTGGTATTGAAGTGTTTGACTTGAACATTCAGCGACCGCTTTTCCCAAAGAATATGCAGCACTTCTTTGATTTGCAAATCATAGTAAGTTGAGGCTTAATCAATTATTTCAAAACAGTGTTCGCCGCAGACTGAGTGACATGTTTCTGAGCTATTTAAGTGTCAAATGTGTGAGGCCCTATCCTGCCAACACATATCTGTAAAGAAACAGAAAGTTGTCATAAATTTATTTGTTGAAAATATTAACCAGTCTGCTACTCAATCGTCCTCTCTATTTGAATTATTTGAAAACACTGATCATCAAGCACAACCCAGGAAGATTTCCACTTTTTTTAACAACAGATCTACTGTACATTGACGCAGGGCTTCATCTTGACTTTTGCCTTGTTTGATTTTTTAAATTAGGGGCATGGCTATTCAGGGTAATTCAGGATTAGTACTGTACTGGTTCTGGTAAACCTGTCCAGAAAGTCGTTGAAATTTGAAAATCAGGTCTTGAAAACCAGGAAAATAAGTAGTAGTCCTGGAAAGTTGTTAAAAATAATTATGCATTTTTATGGACAATACTGTATAGTTACTTAATATGAAATTTTTCTTTCACATTTTCTTTTTATGGGCTTAATATAAAGTGAAGCAAAATTATTTCAAATGCTGCGGAATTTACTGTATATTGTTAATGTGTCTTAGCTTGGCTGTGCTCTTCCTAAAAATTACTGATTGATTGAGTCATGTTTAGTTTGGTTTTTTTCTAGTAAGTGTTTTAGGCTCTGATTTTTGTTAATATGTAGCTCTATAGTTGGTTTAAAGTAAAACCAAAGTTAGTAGACTCAACTGGTTTGGAAACTTAATAACTTTCTTTGTTTTATGTTTTTGTTTTCCTTTTCCGTATTGAAATTTAAAAAATTATGACCACATTAACCATGCACAAATAACAATTTTAACTATTAAGGCTTTTAAAATGTAAATGAGCAAACAACCAATAGACTTACGAACAGACATCTGAACAGATATAACTAGAATGGTGCTGAAAGAATATCAAAATGGCATCACATCTAGAATAAAAGAATAAAACTGTGAAAGTGCACACGTACAACATGAAACAAAAATTTAAACATTGTTATTTTCTTAGTTTGTAATAAATCTGCTCAAAACATTAATTTCCTAACAAGTCCAATATGTCTCTAACAACTTTGGTTAAATTATGTAACAAGAATCTTATCCAACTCACATAATTTGCATTCACATGCCCTTCTTAATAATTATGATAACTTTATTTAGGTGTCAAGTTTATTTAGCCGGCCAAAGGCCTACTAATTGGGGACACCATCTTTACCACTCAAA
>JAPEIX020066386.1:0-11125 GCA_026122405.2 Zoanthus sansibaricus | reverse complement strand
ACGCTGACAAACATACCCACACACACACAGGCACACACACACTCACTCTTGAATCCCCATCCCCATGCACATAATCACATGTCCAAACCTGAACAAACCAAAATGAAACTCTTTCTATATTTGAAAAGATTGGGTCCCTTTGAAATCACGAAAAGAAATGGTATACCATACAATCAAAGAAACTCTTTGTATGCAGGACGTTCGTCAAGTGGAATTGGTTCAACCTTGAAATCCTCACACTTTCTCTTGGAACATTTGGCCTTTGCAACCCTTGGCTTGCGTTTCCTCTGGGAAACCTCTGTTTCACTGGGAGGCTGTGTTTCACTGGCCCCTGTATTCAACATCACAGCCTGGGAATCCTTTGCCTTTGCCTTTCCTGCGGCCTTTCCCTTTGCTTCGGGTGTTGCCGTTTTCTTTGCTGCTGCCTTTGCCTTACCTTGGGCCTTTGCCTTCGGTTTGGCCCTTGCCTTGGGCTTGGGTGGAGATTTCGAATCTGTTCCAGGGTCTGCTTTCTTGGCACGACGCTTTGGCTTGGCATCCAGGTTGGGGTTTCCAGTGGCATTGTTGGAGCTGTCGGTCGAAGGTTCAGGTAAATCTTCAACGGGGACACCATCATCATCATCTCCTGGGAGATCCTCTATCTCTTTGTTTTTCGCACTTTTACGTCCCCTTCCCTTTCCCCGTCCCTTGCCCTTCCCCCGTCCCTTAGCTTGCCCATTTCTCAAGTCCCTTTGGTGCTCTCGTCTGATTGGTGGTTCTGGTGGGTCACTCTCCTCCTCACTAGCATCACCCAGCTTCAAAGTGCGAGCATGGAGAAGCTTGTGCCTGAGCAAAGTGGAAATATGAATTCTCTTTGTACAGTAGATCTTTTGATTTTTGTTTGACAGAAAAATCAAAAAAATACTTTGCAACAAAGATGCGATTCAGGACTAAGCCCATCAGAAACAGGAGGGGTTTTGACATGGCCAGCGGAACTTGTACATGCTTTGGCGGGGCTCTCGCAAATTTCCACCACATCCTAGACAGGGTATGTGCACATGGTACGCGCAGGGTGCACAATGATTCTCAGACAAACCTTTTCAAAAACTGTTGGTATCACACTGCTCTCCAGCCAAACTGGAAAGTTAAATGAAAAAAAAAACATTTGCCTCCTTGGAACTTGAAGCACCTTCTACTGCAGTGGGCATTTTGCTCTGAAAAAGTTTTTTAACTGGATAGCAAAACTCGTTTTACTCTTTGAATGCATGCTCTTACATGTTTGAATGATGTCGTTATGAAGATAGTATGGGATAAAAAATAATAGACAGTATAAATCATATCAGTTGATCGTTACTAAAGCAGTGGTCCGAAATTTCAAAATCAGACATCAGACGAAAATCCTTTTCCAATCTCTGTTTCAATCAGAAGGTAAATATAAAACATAAAATATATAAAAATATTTATTTTGTCGCTAAGAGAGAAGTTTAACTACCGTATTGGTTCAAAAACTGAATTTCGGTACCAGATTTAGGCGGACCTAACTCTCTTATAGCACGGTTTCTTGTTGAATGTATTAGTTCCAGTACCTCACTTCCTTCACCATGTGTTTAGCAAAGCTTTGCAGCAAAAGCCTGTTGTCCGCCATTTTGCCCGTGTTCTCTTTATCCCCTTCAATGCCAATAACCAGCCTAGTCAACCAGTTATCAAGCATTGCTGGCTCTACCCTGGCCAGATAAACTAAGCAGCCACACAGTGCCTCTACACTCTTGTCACCTGGAAGCTTTTCAGCTAAAAATGAAAACCAAAATGTGAACCCACAAACAGAAAGCAAAGAATAGAAACCAGAAAAAAACAAATGATAAAATAGGAAATGCTGTTTATTAGACAACATCAACCAGAACCCAACGTGCAAAGTGACTCTATTACTGCTAAAGATTTTATTTAAGCCAGTGTTCTATTATTATTTAGTATCACCCAACTAGTGGACTAAATTGCAAATCCTGCATTTTGATTGGCTATGCTACTAGTGGTCTATTAGTAATAGTCATCGAGTAGCGAAATTCGCTGGTTTTGAAAACCGGTTATTGCTTTTTTTTTTTTTTTTTGCCGGTTATTGCTTTTTCTGTCCAACTAGTTGGGTGATACTAAAACAATTAGACCTCTCGGCCTCATGGACTACGAGTTTGAATAGTCCATTCGGCCTACGGCCTCATGGACTATTACTCGTAGTCCATTCGTCCTCGAGGTCTAATTGTTAAATATGACTTTGCCATTTTGGATTAGAGTGCAATTGCAATACATATAATCAGTAATGTTTTTTTCTTCAAACATACAAAATTATATTCTTAACCAAATCTGAGCCTCAGCATTATTTTAAAAATATTCTTAAAATTTGGCGAGTTTCGGCCTCAATATTCTTATAAAGTATATTCTTATAAAAAAAAAAGAGTGTAGCTAGATTGCGTGCAAGTCTACAATTGGTTTCGGCTCCAATAAGACAGATGACCTTTATACTGGGTTTCACTTTCCTTTTCGACTTTGCTTTGTTGGTTTAATTTTTCTACATATGCCAAAAAGGATAATTCAATGCCTTTCAATTTACTAGGGTAGATACACTGCCCCAGTACTGCAGAACTAGCCAATTTAGCGGAAGAGACTGAATGTTTCTTTTAAGAATGCCAAATATAATTTTGTGTTTTAGATAGTGTTAACTTTCCGAAAGCCGGTTTAAAAAACACGTTAGATTATTGCATCATTTTCAATCTACATTTTAGATTCATGATGCATTTTTTCAGACTAGTCTTCGTTCTGTGTAACAGAATGATCTGTACGCGGTTTTAGTGCTCCGATATGTGAACAAAGAAATAAAACAAGGTCACCTGTCGGGGGAGGGGATGGGAGGGGGGGGGGTGCGGACGTGATCAGTGCAGTTGGTCTAATCTCTGCCTTTACCCACAAGGTCTCTTGTTTGATTCTGTCTTTCCTGAGATGCAAATATTTATGCGACCTTTGTTTTCAGTTAAGCTAATTCAGCTTTCCATTCTTGCGGGGTTGGGTAGGTAAATGAGTACCACCGTCTGCTGAAAGCTAATCTGCAATAGATTAGTGAAATATCCAAGGGGATGCTCAACACTACAGAATCTGGAGATAATTGCCGGCTCCATGGGCCACCTAGCTCGTAAAGGATTTAGCTATCTATCTATCTGGAGCGAATCCATCTACTGAATTATATGTATTGTTAGAGAAAAAATGTAATGAATAGTTTCTAAATTGTTTATTAACTGTATTTCTACAGTCGCTTGACAGCGCCATGAAGCAAATGAAACCTAGTGTGGCAGCAGTTCAGAGAAAAGGAGAAGAGTTGATTGAGTCGTGCCGAGCTCAGGGTAACGTACCAGTGACACTTGAGCAAACTTTCACAAGTTTCAACGATAGATGGGAGAATGTTGGGAAATTGATTGCGGAGCGGCAGCAACACGTGTTGTTACTGCAACAGAGGCGGGATGTGCAGGAATTGTTGTCACGGCTGGAAGCAATCCTGTTGGACGCAGAGAAACTCATAGAAAGATTTGGTGAAATGCCAGAAATAGAGTATGAAATTAACGCTCAGCTGGAACAATGTAAGGTAAGGTCGTAATGACGTTGAGATTTAGTACGTAGGAACGTACAAACGTTGCATTTTGGTACGTTGGAACGTACAAACGTTACATTTTGATACGTTAAACGTACAAACGTTGCATTTTGATACGTTTGAACGAACAAACGTTACATTTTGATACGTTAAACGTACAAACGTTGCATTTTGATACGTTGGAACGAACAAACGTTACATTTTGATACGTTAAACGTACAAACGTTGCATTTTGATACGTTGGAACGTACAAACGTTACATTTTGATACGTTAACGTACAAACGTTGCATTTTGATACGTTGGAACGTACAAACTTTGCTTTATAGTCGGAACTTAAGGACGTTGCATCTCGATACGAAGGTACGCAAGGATATTGCATTTTCATTGGTAAAAACATGTAGACGTTGCATATTAATTCGTTCATTATTGCATTGCAACACCCAGTTGCAACACCCACCACAATGAAAACGTTTATTGTGAAGCACAGCACCCAACCCAGGAGATCAAGGAACTGTACACTAAGAACATTTATTGAATCATTAAGTATAACCGGACCTGGAAAGTGTTTGATTATAGTTTAAAATGGATTATAATCATTCATATAAACAAATTATGTTACAGATATTAATCCGTCTCTCTAAATCTGTTATTTTCTAGCTCTCTCGTTTTGACAATAAAATTGCATCTTGAAATTTATTATCAATTAAATCTAAAATGCAGATATTTTATTGATTTTCTGTAGTTTTGGCTTTTGCATAACTCTCAACATACGTGGGCGGTTGATACCTTAAGGCTAAAGATGGCGGCATGTTAGTTGAAGAGACTAATTTTATTGTTGGGTTACTAGAAAACGTGAAATAATCTGGAAATTGAAAAATAAAATAACAAAAAATAAATTAATTAAAAATAAATTAATTGATTAAAAAAAAACTGTAGTGGCTAACCTGCGTGGAAAGTTAAAGGTGCACAGATAAACGGACTGTGTTGAAAAACTTTATTTTAGAAGCTCTTATATAAGTGTTTTTTCTTTGCTCTTCAACCGACCTAGGGACTGGGCCCCATTTGGTTCTTTTCGTAAATATTGGCATGGAAATTCAGGTGTTTTTTTTTTGTCTAGCTGAAATGTTAAAGATGCAATTAAAATGTTCAAATCTCTTAACTAACAGCACAAGCACAACAGCTTAGTGGAGAATGACGGTAACTTAAGTAGACTGACGGATCAGGCCAAGAACTTGAACCGCGAGGACCGTCTGGTTCCACAGATTCAGTCCAACGTTAAGAAAGTGGATGAAAGGTGGTCAGCGGCTAAAGCAGCCTTAGAGGATCGACAACGACAGCTACAGGTATGAAAGAAAGTGCTCACCAAGTTAAGTGCTCAGAAAAATTCTGAGTCACTGACGGGAATCGAACCCACAACCTTCTGATTACCGGTCAGATGCTCTACCCACTGAGCCACAGAGACTCGCATGGGGAGCCAAGTCACTGCGTAAGTTCTTCTCTATTCCCATACAGGTATGAACCAGTGAGAAAAGCAACCTGAAGTTTCAGTGTGTTTGGCTTAGGGTGTAATTCCTCGTGCTAGGCCTTTAGGCCGCACGCTAAAAATCAGTTGTCATAGACCTACATTCTTTCAACATTGCAAACCTGCGTTACCATCAGCAAATGTTTACTAGCTTAGTTGTCTTGGTGACTACTCCAGTATCCCAGAGATTAGCGCGTTTCTTTTGCTTTCACAAGTATTTAAATTTTGCACCAAACCGGATTGATCGTGATAGAAAATAAACAGGATACAAAGTCGATCATTGTTGTTGTGATAGTATATGTTTATGCGGCCTAAATGGTAATCATCAAGTATAGGTAGCACTTGCGTGCTTCATAGAAAATAAACAGGATACAAAGTCAATCATTGTTGTGATAGTATAATGTTTATGCGGCCTATATGGTAATCATCAAGTATAGGTAGCACTTTCGTGCTTGTAGTTACCTATGGCCACTAATATGGGCACTAAGGACACGTTGGTAGCAGGCATTACCCCTTGAGTCTAATGTATTGAGTCTAATGTAGTAATGCTTCTTCTTGTACCATATTTCAGTTTAGTTTCAGTTTCAGTTTATTTTTTTCTGCCGGAAATTACAATTTTAAAAATATGTATATATAAATATATATCTATGTATATGTGGCAGGGAAACTCACGAGAAACCATGAG
Source organism: Zoanthus sansibaricus (assembly GCA_026122405.2). Lineage (NCBI taxonomy): Eukaryota > Metazoa > Cnidaria > Anthozoa > Zoantharia > Zoanthidae > Zoanthus > Zoanthus sansibaricus. The sequence goes on along the minus strand of JAPEIX020066386.1, from coordinate 5,307 downwards.
GGCTTTTGATTGTGAGCTCCCTCCGTGTAATAGTTAAACTACAAGATTTACTTTTGAAGGACCGCATCTGATTGAACATGTATTAGGATAAAAAGCAAGCGAACACAAGACGGACACAACACAAAACAATACAAGCATGCCGTTGACGAATCATTGCTTGTTTCTCCTCCATTTTGTTTCTGTCTCTCACAACTTCTCCCAGATCTTTCTCCTTCTGCTCGTTCATTTTCTTTTTCATCCAGTCGCATATCTTCATCCTCTGCCTTTTTCACGTTCCCTTTCCACCTGCTCAGTCTCTATTTAAATGCTTCATTATCTTATGTCAGTTTAAACCTTTCTTGAATAATTTGCTGTCTTAGAGCACGCTGGAGTCTGGTCCTCCCAAGCAATACTTGAACACCATGGACGCCGTTCTGTTGAAGATCAAGAACATGGAGACCGTCTTGGGAGTCGAGTTTGTCATCAATGATACAACTGTGTTGGAAGATCAGCTCCAGAAATACAAGGTACTGTCTCACAGCAACATCGTATATACAGACATTTGCAAGCATTGAGAAAGCTTACTACTTTTCCGTAGATCCTGCTCTAAAGATTCTTAGTTATCAGTGTTCTGTCTTGCGACAGGTCCTAATTCTGGCATCCATCTTCTCCATACACTTCTATCTTTTGCCCTTCTCTTCATTTCTCCATATTTTCCTTTCTTTATTAGATTTAAGAATCCAATTCTTCTCCGTCCTCTAGGTCTTTTGCCATCCATTCTTCTCTCAATTACTTCCTTCAGTAACCCATATCCTCGGACAATATGTCCTATCCGTTTCTTCTTTGATCTTGTCATACGATCCATTAAGCTCCGTTTCTCATCGACCATTACCAGTACTTCCTCATTAATCGTCCACTTAAAGACTCTAGAATCATAGATTTTGCCTCCACGCTATTTCAAATAAAACTCAAGGAATCCATGCATACCAACTGGCAAAATGAGTCATATCTCAAGTTTCAAGTGAAACACATCGACCCAAGACCTCAAATACCTCAAATGTTAGCATTCATTTAGTGGCATTACGCTTCATATGGTTGTATGTTGTTTAATATTGTATGTAATTCTAGATTATTATAAAATATTCGCTTTTTCTTGTCATCTTGTAATCTGAACAAGAACGCATCTTTCGCGAAAATCCATTCTTCCCCAGATTTCTAACTGGTAATTGGTTACCACTTACGTAGTTACTACAAAACGGGTAGAATTCTGGGATTATGAAGGATAAAGGGTCATTGATTGCTCTTAACGTGATTTGAATCCGGACACCCACACTGAAGTCCTGTACCTCAAACCACTGAGTCTGCGCGCATTTTCCTATATGCTTCTTTTGTCCTAATAGTTAATTTGGTATTTGTGTACGAATTTTTTTTTCCATGGCAGGATCAGTTAACTATTAAAGTTGAAAATGTTAGCTGTTTAATAATTTTAACTGTACGATTAAAATCTATTTTTTGAGAAAAAACATTGCGTGGTTTTCAATCAAAAAGTCAAGTTGAATGGAGGATTAATTCCTTTATCTTGGGTCAATTGTTTATTAATCGGCTACTTAGAGGTGTTCCCGGCAATTAGTGTTCGTATATTGTTATTGCAATCAGAGTTCAATTTAATGGTTTACTTGATTGGTAGGTCGCTTTATTGTATAGAAAATTATATGAGTATTGTTACAACAGACATTTTCAGAGTTTTGTCGTACCAAACATATGTTTTATATACAACGTTTTAAGTTGAAGAAATTATAATTGTGTCCATTCGTAGCAATGAAATTCTTCTCAGATCAAAAATAACAAAGCAGTTGTAACCTAACTTTGTGTTTTAATGAATGTTTGTTGGACAAAAAATGGAGATATGTGACAAGTTAATGAAATAAAACTTACTTGAGAGCAAGAGCTAAAAAGAAGACTATGAAATCCCATTTAAGTTTATTGCATTGAATGTAAGCTATTCCTCTGTGTTCACAAAAAAGTCGTTTCTAAAAACAGTTTTAAGTCAATACTGAGTTAATTGTCAGAATCAAATTAACAGTATAAACTCAAGTACAATAATTGTATTGTCATAAATTAACTTTGGTTTTGTTCATGAATTACATAATGATAACTGTGCTGGCAGTATAAGAAGTCTCGAAAGCACAAAACGGCAAGGATGTTAACTATCTAGAGTTGTTTTTGAAAGATAGTCCGACCAAACTCCAGAATGTACAAAAAAAAAAAAAAGAAAGATAGAAAAAAGAAGCGATTAGTTGTTGGACGTTTCAGTCATGTTTTTAAAAGATATTTTCCTGTTTTGGTCTAATAGGTCTTATAAAATATCGTTTTGAGTTTGATTTTTCCATTTACGGCACATTGCGTGTTATCTTTCCAAATAATTTAAGATACAGAACGATTCGAGAATCAGATACAACTAGAAGCACACGAGGAATCAATATGTCTTACAAAAAATCCCTGACTACAAAAACTATACAATGGCGACTGTACGAAAGAACCGAAATGAATTCATCCTTTCGTTACCGAGAGGTATTCATCTTAATTTATTTAAAAACTGAAGTTCGAGGTTGAAGTGTTTTTTTTTTTGTAAGTTGTGTCAAAAGTTTCTAGATGTAGCGTTAGCCCTTCGTTAAGCGGTAACTCAGTGCATTACGTTGTAAAAAGTACTCGGTGTTGGAAAGCGTTGATACTTCTCTAGTATATGAATTTAAATTTCTTTTGCTTTTAATTCAAAGCTACCTGACAAAAAGAGCAAATTCATAAACCCATTCTTTATTCACAACTTCAAGATTGCTAGAAATTTCCTTTACGTTAATTTTTAAACGTTTTTGTGTGAAGCTGTTAGTATATTTATATTTCTATGGAATCCCTTCTCTTTGTTTTCCATTTTTTTGTTTAACTCCTGTGTATGACTTTTCGGATGCAAATGTCTGAAGGTAAAAAAAAAATTACATGTATTTAAGATCGCGTGTCATTAGTCGCGTATGAGAAAATATATATAGTGCATGGGGCTATTAAGAAAAACATACAAAAATATTCGATACTCTCTGAAAAGTATCCGTAGTGTCACAATTTTATAAATTGGAATGAAAAATGCCTCAAATGGTGGTAATTTTATGAACCACAATAATCTATATTGAAATTAAATTGTTCAGGTTTCATATTTATTTCATGTCTTTACAACAGAAATGCTCTGTATACATTTTATGTTGTAAAATGTTTATTTCTGCATTTGTCATTCTCGAGAAACAGCTTCTTAAAAATTAATAAGGCCGATGATAAACTCAGCGTTGTCTAAATTGCAGTTGCTCTGGTGACAGGCTCTCGCTCTGAATGTCAGCTTCTCACACTACAGTTACACTTATAACCAAAATTATTGTTGGAATTGTCTAAATTATAGCTTACACAACTAATGACGGTGATCATAAAGATTTCTTCCTTGAGTTATCTAAATTACAGTTGCTCTGATGAAGGACTAACACTCCAGACGTCAGCTCCTTGCACTACTTACAGTGGTGATCACAAACATTTCAACCTTGAGTTGTCTAAATTACTGTTGCTCTGACAAAGAACTAACTCTAAAACGTAAGTTTCTTACCTTACTTATATACGGCAATGATAAAAGATTGGATCTAATGATATTAGATCCGACGCTCTAATAAACAAAACACTTCGATTTTGAGTTATTTCAATCTCGCTTTTCGTTTTGCCCATCAACTTTAGTCAATGCATTTTTTTATCTTGGACTTTGACGTGTAATTTTACAGCTTTAAAACTGCGTCAAAGAATTAGTTTATGTAATCAACATTTACGAGTTCAATAAGGAGTTAATTTGCACGAGTTTATTTTAAAGATTCAAAATCGCGTGAGCCTATTTGAAATAGGGCAAATCCAATTTGAGCTTTTTACAATACACAAGTACAAATTAGTTCCATATTGAACGATTAAAGGGTTTGATTACATGTTAATCATATACTGAAAAACTATAAGAAATGACGGTGAAAAAGCAGAACGCGACAATTACAACTTAACAATTACTTCGTGCATTGACAGTTTATGCCTCTAACGTCGTCGTCGAAATTTCTGCATTTTCACTGGCTTATAAGCTTGTGGCAATTCATGCACAGACAGTTTATACCTTCATTGTTGCCATATAAACATCTGCATTTTGATTGACCTATATTTGCTTGTGGCAATTTTTGCACGGACAGTTCATGCCTCTATCGCTGTCATAGAAACTTTGGCATTTTGATTGGCTTATTAACTTGAGATTATTATTGTACGAAAGTACAAATTTCTTCTCTGGATTACACATTTTGCACAGAATTACAAAGTAAGTGCAGAGCTCTTGACCAATCAGAATGAAGTATTTTTTCACGTATACATATGATTCCAAATGATATCGTAAAGTTCGATCTTCGCGAATTATAATTAACTGAAGAAGGAAGGAACAAAGAAAGTATCTTTAAAATTAAAAATAACTACAGATTAAAGAAAATTTATTCTATTTTTTACAAGGGACAGCCAAGAAGTATTTTTTAGTCATCTTTCAAGAGATGTGGTTGTCCTAAAAATGAGCTGTACGGTGTTCAGAAAAGCCTATTGTGGAAAATCGTGGAAGTTGACACGATCACGATATCGTTTTATTTGAAAAATTTACTTCAGATGTCATTAAACTGCAATATTTTTGTCTCAGATTTCTAGAAATTCCATAAACACTGTTTAACACGTTACGGTGCTTAGAGTGAGGGGAGGTATGCGAATTGATTATCTTTCAGGTCTACAAAACTTTCACCTCCTGACTATTTCACTGACCATGTCTTGACTTTGATTCCAGGAACTACAAGAACAAATGACGGAACAACAAAAGAACATGGATTATCTAAACAGCACCGGAGAAAAGTTTATGCGTTCTCTTCCCCGGGCCAAGTCGGATCAGCTGCGAGCAAAACTGGTGGACCTAAATCATAAATGGCTTGAACTCAACACAATACTCGAAAAACGCATCACTCAAGTGCATAAAGCTGTAAACCAGAACAGACAGTATTCGGAGGAGATGAAAAGTCTGGTTAACTGGATGGATGAGTGCTGTGACTTTGTGAAGAACCAAGCACCAGCTGCTGGTGATCCAGAAACTTTGGAAGCACAACTTGACCAGAGTGAGGTAAAAAAGCTAAATCCTTTACGAGCCTAGTGGCCCATGGAACCGGTGCTTATCTCCGGTTTCTGTAGTGTTAAGCGGATGAGAGTCTTTGACTCCCCCTGGACGGGACACTAATCCATCGC
>JAPEIX020066288.1:0-11126 GCA_026122405.2 Zoanthus sansibaricus | reverse complement strand
TGCAAGACAGTGCTATCTACATCTTATCGTTATTTTCTCTTATCTTTCTTACTTTGCTTAGAACGTCAAATTATTATGAAAACTCTAATACAAAAGAGCTCGCTCAGTTCTGTTGGGGGTGCACCCATCGCACGCCCCCTTTGTACAGGCCTGTATTTGTTTCATTTCAGAGGTTGCCCAGCTTACGATGTCCCAGGGTCTTGTTAAGTAACAGTTAGACATTTTTTTTAAATATGATTTATTTAAGTAAAAGGAACAAACTGCATATAGAGACAGGGAATTTCCTTCTGTCATTAAAACATTAGAATTAAATAAAATATTAGTTATCTTTCCGATGTTCTCCAGTTGCTGGCGTCAGTTGATCTGAGTTGCAACAGTTTTTAAATGATTTTTCATCGTATTCTTTAACCTAACTCACACATGCAAAATATAATGTGACATTAAAAAGTTAAATAACGAAGAACAGTCAAACTGGAAGGATAATTCCGGCATTCGTCCTGTTATATAAAACTTGTTATGCTCAACCTTACGTGCTTTTTTAACAATGAAAAAAAAACTCGTATTACTTACATTACCGATTTGGAAAATATACAATGTAAAGAGTAAAACAAATTATGTAATAAAACTCATATGATTTCCTTTTAGTTTTTTCTATTCAATTAGAATAAGCTATTTCATGATCAAAAGATAAATTATTTCTGACTCAGATGTGAGTTTGGAAAAACTAAAGCCATATTGAGAGCTGCTTCGCCTGGAAACAAACCTGAGCTACATCGGTCCAAACTTGTAACAAGTAAAACTTTGTACAGCATCATTGTCCTTACAACAAAGCAACCTGTCTATCAATTTTTCTTTGGTATACTAACATTCTTAAGTGGACTCAAGTTGCTAAATTAACAAAAAGGTTCTGTTTTTCTTCTAAATATCTTAATTTACCAGAGATGCTTGAAATAGTTTTTGGCCTTACTGCGAAGTTTGCGGAGCTACAACAACTAGATGTCGCAACGTTGTTATGCACTGTTGCGATATTCTCGACAGTAGGAGATACTACAGATGTATCCATCAGGGAGATTACACAGAACAACAAGCATTTTTCATATGTACCCCAGGGACCATTTAAAAGTTGCGTGCCCTTAACAGATAAAAAATCGGCACTGTGTTTTCGTTTGTAAGTGTTGAGATTTGTCCGCTGTCTCTTTTGCGCTGGTTGTGCCACATTGGTAGTTTCCCCTCATTTCTCTTTCCATGGATATTTGCGCAGTTTACACATGAGCAATAAGGAGTGCACTGTTTATTGTTGCTTAAGCAAGGGCATTTGATTTTCTTCTAACATCGCTACAAGCAACGTAACTGGAATTTTTCCGTCTTGCTTCGCCTGTACCACATCTGCAGGAAATGTTTGAGTTGCATACCACAGCTTTGACATTTTGGGTTATTTCATCAAGCTGTTTGGGCTGATTGTGACATCCTTTGCAGGTACAGCGTCGAGTACAAAATGTTTCTTGCGTAACACAAGGACATCTGCTGTGTTTTTTGTTTCCCTTGAGACAAGACGTCTGACTCGTTCTCAGAGCGTTTTTTCCACATGAACATTTGTTCCCAGTGACACACCTGCCTATGAAAACATGACATTTACATTATTAGTCAAGGAAAACCTAATGAGTGATGTTTTTTTTTGTTACTTTTCAACCTTGTTAAAAATAGCTGCCTGATGGAAAGTGTGCTGTAGTTTAATATAATTTTAATAGTCACGAAGGATGATATTTCAATGCAGCTTACTAGCTTGTCTTAAACTAGTTTAGCATTGTGTCTACTTTCTAGAGACCATTCGGTTTTTTTTCTTACTTTCCTTTACTTGTTATTGACATGGCTTCTTTTATACTAAAGAAACCTGTTTATAAAACCGGCAAGGCTCAAATTTGGCTAAAAATGAATGAGGATAAATAAGATATCTTCAAACCGAGCATTTTATTATGTTTTCAAATTTATACAAAACGAATGTATTTATTCAGGCCAAATTAATAGGACAGAAAGGGCTTGGAATATGTGAATAACAACTAATTTCTTAAAATGACTACTTAAAATGATATTGACCAACGGCTTGGTTACAACTGCGACCGTTTTATTACCTTCGTTGCTCACGTCGTTCTTACTTGAAACTGTTGAGTCGTAATGTCCAGGTCCACTAGCAGTATAAGCAATGTATAGTGTGCGCTGCAGTACTGTGTCATCAGGAACAAAAGGAACATATGGACATCCGGGAAGGCTTGTTATTACAAAAATAGGAATTCGTAGCACGTCGGAGCACACTTTGACAATAAGATCCCCGACTTCACCGCTGAAAGTCCCATGATCTCTAAATCGTTCAACTTCGTCGTTTATGTTGTCACACGGAAACCCAATGAGCATTTGATAATAATTGCTACTTTCCACAGCATTTACGAACAGCTGTCGTAGTTGAAACACTTCCTCATCAACGGTTGGTAGTCCAAGTCCTAATCCATTTAAGTGATTCATAAGTGTAGCATCTCCTTCTTGCCACTCTTTCGTTTTTCGAAGTTGCAACACTATACTTGCAAAGGCGCAATCTCCATCACCAACAACTGGGTCAACTTTCAAATTAAATGCAGAGAGATTTCTGTTTAGTTGATTGGATTGAGTTGTAGTTTCATTGGAACTTTCGGATTCAATCGTAATTAAAATGTTATATTACTACTTATTTGCATAATTGGGATTTCAAACACGTCCAAACGTCTGTCTTGACATTCATCGTTGATCGCCTGTAGAAAATGATGCAGACTTAAAGTGCTCTTCAACAAAAGCGATGTTATGCTAGGTGTGCACATTTCTTCTACATTTTCTATAACAGTAATTTCGTTCGGGATTGTATTAATGGCACTTTCGTCGAGTTTTTTCGCCTTTTCTTTTACAATTCTGGCCATGAAATATGAGTGTTAAAATCACTATAACTATTTCAGGACCTATTGTAATGGCACCAGTCAAGAAGGTTCTGTTTATGGTTTTATGAAGCCGTTCGTTTCCTTCCGTCCCTTCTCCAGGTAGCAGGCCTGACAAACATCCTCGCCTAATATGTATTCGCAACTTTTTAATCTCGGATCGACATTCTGTTAGGTTGTTTTGATCCATAATGGCATTCCAACGGTTTAAAAACGCGTTCAAATTAGAGGTTAGCTGATCGCTATGAAATCTACATTTTTGAAATCTAAAATATATAAACGCCAACATATCAAAAAAATAAATTTGGGGTTCGGCTTCCCTTTAACAATTTGTTGTAGCAGTACTCAAAAGTAACAGCATACCTTGGGATTGCAGCTATGCAGGTCCTAAATAACTCAATCTTTGGTTTTCGTTCACCTCTAAAAATTTGAGAAGAGACACAACACAATTTATACTTTATTACTTTAAGTCTTTCTCTTTATTAAACTTGCTTTCGATTGCAAAACTGAAAACTGTTCGTAACATATGACAAGCTTGTATTTTCATGTATTGTAGTTTTTGGAAAATGAGAAACTGTTGCAATGGTTACTGACAAACACTGATATCTAACTGGCAGTTGTAGCGATTCATGGATGAGCATGAAAAAAAGTCAACGAATACAATGTGTTTCTGCAAGGATGACCCAATAAATACAATGAATAATTTATTGCAACAATTAACAGTAACATATCAGTAACATATCATAATATGCATCATAAAGATGTCAGCCAAACTGATTGAAACTCTGCTTTTCAATGTCCTTAATAATAGTGAAATGTCCTGCCAACCCAAGTAACAGGATTACCCTTCTGAAGACTTACGTGATCATTCCATCAGGTTCCTTGTGAGAGACATGAGGGTTCGTCATCACCATACATTTGCCAACTTGTCCATCAAGGCCTCGGAGAATGCTGTCCAGAGCTTTTCTTATGCTACAAGTGGGAAAAATCAATTCATAACTTTTCCAGTCAATCATTCCAGATGTTCAATCCAGAATGTTTATGAACAAGTTCTAAGAATTTCCTTTAGATATTAAACTTTTGATAATTATTGGACTTTGTTCTTTATTTTCTCCTAGACAATAAATTCTACAATCGCTTTACCAATTTTAAATGCTCCATCTCAAACAGTTTCCATAAAACTCCTGGACACAGCCATTTTACGTATTGGCTGCCGTTTTTGTGTACTATATATAAAACATATTTATACTTCTTTTCTGACTAATGTTTCTTCAGTAATAAAAATAACACTAACAAAAATTGACATCATAGTTATTTCGCTGAAAGTAATTACTGAATCCATTACTATTGTCATCATTACCAACGCCACCACCATTAACAAACGCATCAATGCAAACTGTAGGTGTAATAGGAGAAAACTAGGTAAACAATTATTGCAGTAGTAGATCTGTATGTACTGTTGACACAATTATGACCAATTAAAGAGATCTCCACCTTGCCCACACCCAGATGTCTGCAGTGTCGGACTGAACATGCCAACAAGACTGGCTAATGCTCCGATTGGGAAACGACAAAGGGTATTAACAGGTATTCTCATTCAAGTTCAAGAAGACATTCAAATCAAACTCCATACAAACAACATCAACAGGGACTAGCAGGATGAAAATTCCCCACGCTTAGCTGCACGTGAGAGAAAACATACCAGAGATTAAACTAATCAAAGAACGAGTAGGTTAGCCAATCACAGCATGTTTTGGTCAGCCAATTAGGCCAATATCACACCAATTACTCAACAACTTGATCTCTACTCTATCGCCTAATTGCAGTCTAAACACCGAGTTCTTCCGAATGGCAGATTCGTGAGATGATGGAAAAAGCATTTCATTTATTTATTCAATACATTAAACAATTTTAATTTCAAATACAATCGACATACCTGTGGTAGTATTTTGCAAGTCCAATACTACTTGCGGCACTGTCAGTAAGAGTTTTGGCAATGACAGTCTTCTTTACTCGGAGTGTGTTACCTGATGGCAATGTATTTGTGGTACTTGGCATAGGGGGTGACTCTCCACCCTAATGGAGTAGGGTAATTTTTAATCTGACAATAAGGTCTAGACATGTAATACACACTTTTTTAAATAAGATTAAAGAATATTGTTTTTTTCGTTTTAACCTCAGTAATCTTAACCTTTTGACAAAAAAATATTAACATTATTAACAGTAGTGAAATGTGGCTTACATAATAATGTTCAAGTATTCTTGGGAAAACAAAAGAGTCTAAAACAGAAGACACAAAAACAACTAAATATTTTCTACAAACGTCCTTAACCAAACGCCATCACACTTAGGTTGAGTCAAGGAAGTAAACCTATTACACAAGCGATCAACATTTTGTACCTGTTCTTCAGCCATTTCATTTTATTTTTGAGATACAAGAACTTTCCTGTACATATCTGGCTGCAAGCATATGGTGCACCACACTTTCGCCTAACGGCAAACCTGTGACCAGGTCCACTAGACGGAATGCTGGCGCACACCGACTCTGCCATTTCATCGAGGTAATTGTTGTAGAAGGATCTGAAACGGCGCTTGGACACATCGTCGGCTTCACCTGGAAGGGTTTTAAACTTTGACATGAGAAAGTATCTAAAGTTATCCTAGTTGCTCTATAACAGTTTCTTTTACTTTTTAAAAACAGTGAAAAATTTCAGAAATTGTTATTTCAAAGTAAAAGGCCCCAGTTCAATCCACTCTACTGAACACCACTCCAGTTTTGTTCATTTCCCTCCATACAATTCACTCAATTTCGTCACACTTCACTTTATATTTTGCAATTTATTCCTTCTCATATCACGTTTTCCCGTGGTATTCTACAGCACTCTATTTCATTGTTGTCTATACCACTAATCTCCACAACACATCACTCCATTTCACTCCTGTCCACTCTACTTACTCCAATCCAAACCAAGTTACTCAACTAACACCGTTCCAGCCAATCCATCTACTCTACAGTCTACTCCATTCCGTTCTTTTTTTATCCTTCCCATGCAATCCAAGGTACTCCTGTCGAATTCATCCCACAACATTTTATTCCATTTATTATTGCTACCTTCCGCACAACATCAACACATTCCGACCTTCTCCACCCTTCTCTTATCTACTGCAATCCGATCCAAGCTATTCCGTCAAATCTTGTTCTACTCCACTACCTTCCAATTCAATCTACACTGACACCACTTAATTCCATTCTATACGTTCTGACTACGATCCAAATGAAGCACTGGAATTCTGCTCATTGCCCCACACCACTCCATTCTTCTTTTCTAGCTGCATGTAATTCATTCAAGAATACTTCATTGCACTCCTATCCCTACTAATTCCCTTTACTCAGTTGCAAGTCCATTTTTAGTATAAGTTGTTCTTCTGAACTTCACCGAACACCTTTCTTGTCTCCCATGAAAATACGTCCATGCACCAACTTGTCTCCTGCACATATCAACCATTTTAACTTCAGTGTATTGTACCATGCCCGTACGCAAGGGGGGTGCGCGGGGTGCGCACGCACACCCTCAACGGCCGTAAAGGTCAACAAAGTCCTCTCGATTATAAAAGTAATGAATAAAAAAATAAAGTCTACAATTGAAAACGATCATCGAAGCATATTTAGAAGCACTTTTATTTACCTGTAAAACAATCTCAATAACAAATTAGAATATAATCTAATCTGTCAGCAAAAAATACCCTAAGTTCAACACAGAACGTGGTTATTTTTATGCTGTCCTGAAAACATGAAAGTTGTGATAAAATGACGTCATGTTTTGGGGGGCGGGCCCCAAAAATTTTTGTTCACACCCTCCAGCAAAATTTCTGCGTACGGGCCTGCGGAGGAGTGTGTGAGTAAAATTGTTGGAATCATGGAAAATCGTAAAAACTGAGTACTTAATTTCAAATTTCATCAGCACTCTAGATAATGCTGTCTAATTCTTAGTTACTTAGTTAATACCATGGATGAGCTGCATAAATTTAAAACTACCGTCTTGATTAAGGTCTTGTATTATTAATAACAAGTCATTAATGATGTCTGTGGTTAAGACCGATGAGTTTATTTTTTCAATTTCTGGCCCCCTGATAAGATTAGCTTTTTAGTTATTTCAGTGCCCCTGATTTACTATCTTCTTTAGAAAAAAAAAAGTACATGAGAATCTGCGGGTAAATAAATAGTTGTTGTTGTTGTTGTTTAAAAAACCATCTTACGCTCTGAAAAGAATAACCCCCAACATAAACAGGTAAAATTTTTATCTTTATTTCTCGAGACAACAACTCTTCAGTATTCGACTATTTCATGTCAACGATATTTTTTGGTTTTAGGATTTCAGGATTTAAATTACCCTTTATCCAACACATAAATTATGGCTTTCAACTATCAGCTACCCCAACATTTCTATTTTTGGTTCTATCCCCAAGAAAAGATAATGGCTGGTTCCTTGCTGTTACTGTTCGTACTGCTTTTTGGGAATGGACCACAATTTTCTTAGAACAAAGACGTAAACAGATAAAGTAAGTTAAGCCCTCTACCACTATGTTCTCCCGTTCAGTTATATTACGGTAAACTCTTCAACCTACTCACCATTAATGTTGTCATGATCGGTAGACCATAGCTGATCTCATTGGTAGATTCAATCAATATCACTGTCAAACTGATTGTCATCCTAACGACTCCCCCCAGAAATGCAGCTGCACCAATTAGAGAGAAGGTGCCATTGTACGTGTGTTCGTACCCAGCAAGTCTTCAAAACCAAACAAGCCAGCAAAATGAGAATTAATATATTTATTAGAATTTATTTCACTATTCATCATCATCATCATTACCACTATCATCAACTCAACCATCACCACCATCACCATTATAACAACCACCATCACCAATGGTCAAAATCGTCATTGCCTCCACCATCACAACCACCATTATTCCACCAACAATATCAACATCACTACCATCATCACTACAATTACCACCACCATCATAATCACCACCACCACCATCACCACCACTACCATCATCATCACCAATGTCATCATGATCACCACCACCACCACCATCACCACCACTACCATCATTATCACCAATGTCATCATGATCACCACCACCACCACCATCACCACCACTACCATCATCATCATCAATGTTATCATGATCACCACCAACATCACCATCATCACAACCACCATCATCACCGCTACCGACATCATCATTACAGCTACCACAACAACCATGACCATCATTACAACCACCACCATCATCACCGTTGTCACAACAACCACCATCATTATAACCACCGTCATAATAACCACCAACATCACCACCAACAACATCACGACCATAACCACCACAACAACCACCATCATTATCACTACCACCGTCATCACCACCACCGTCATTACAAGCAACATGATCATCACCACTACCATCATCATCAGTACCATCATCGCAACCAACATTATCATCACCATCACCATCATTACAACCACCACAACAAACACCACCATCATTACAACCACCACCATCACCGTCACCACAACTACCACCATCATCACAACCACCCTCATAATAACCACCAACATCACCACCACCATCACGACCATAACCACCACAACAACCACCATCATTATCACTACCACCGTCATCACAAACATGATCATCACTACTACTACCATCATCAACACCACCACCATCACCACCATCCTCATCATAACCACATAGACCACCACCATCAAGATCAACGCCATCACCATTTTCACCACCATTTTCATCACACTACAACCATCACCAAAATCAACAACACCTTCACCATCACAACCAGCGCCGTCACCACCATCATTATCATCATCTCTTTTACGTCATCTTTTACAATTTGTTTCACAAGCAAACAATTTTAGGTAGTGAATGAACGAAGTTGAATAGGGTTTGAGTTTAAAACTTGAGAAAAATTGTTGAACAGACAAATCAGTGCAACGTTTGGATCAGCACATAGAGTTAAAAGGAAGATATTGCGAATGCCTTTAGAAAAACTGATGGAAAGTTCCACCAGCTTTGGCAAAAAAAGTCATACAAAATGTTCAAATCTCTAACCAGCAACCCGATCCTAACCTTTATTTGTTTAGCCAAATTTACACCAGCAATTTCTTATGAGATAATTTTCATTTGAACATTTTTATTTGCTTGTTAAGACGAATAATTTTTGCTGATTCTTGTATGACAAACCTTTATGCTGGAAGACTGGTGATTGGTTGTTATAAAATTTTCTGTCTTGTGATTGGTTGTTGTAACATTTTCTTCTTTGTGATTGGCTATTGTAACATTTTCTGTCTTGTAATTGGCTGTTTATCATTTTATTCTTTGTGATTGGCTAATCTAACATTTTTACACTTTGTGAACGGATTTTGCAGCATTTTCTTCTTTGTTGTTGGCTGTTGTACCATTTTAAGTATTGTGAATGGCTGTTACAAGGTTTCTGGTTTACCATTAGCTATTGTAATGTTTTCCGATTCTTGGCTGGTTGTGGTAATATTTTGTGTTCGTAATTAGTTATTGTAAGGTCTTCTGCTATGTGACTGGCTGATCGTTAAATTACATATAGTGACTAGAAAAATGCTATTTATGTTGAAATCATGCCGTATGGAAACTAAAGTTCTGGAATCACTAATGATTAAGGTCGAAACACGAGTGATACCACTATACCAACCTGGATTTAGAAGACTTGAGATGAGACAAATATAAAGGTTCTTACCTTAGCAGCTGAGCGATGAATCTACCGTATGCTGCTCCGCAAAGCAAACAAGGGACAAACAAGCCACTTGGTACACCAGCACCGTACGTCCAACAGGCCAGGAAATAAAAACAGATGAAGAAGATACCCAATGAGGGCAGGCTGAATGCGCCTACAATAAAAATGATAATAACATATCATAATTGAAAAATAACAAGAACAAGGAAATACACATTTTTAAAACGTAAAACACATCTAGCCGCTAAATTTAAGCAAGCCACTTATAATAAAAATATTTTTCAAATGGAATATATATATTTAGCGAAAGTAGAAGTCTCTTGATCTTCGTAATAGAATCAGGAATCAAATAATCATTCTTTGCAAAGATTAAGACATGTTTTTGAATAAATAATTTAGCATGCATTTCTTGCAACAGTACAAAATATCTTGGCGGCGGTTTGCAACAGACAAAAACAAGCTGAAAAACAAAAACCATACCGTCGTTGTGAAATAGTTGCTTAATGGCGGTTTCTTGTGAGTTGAAAAACAACGATGCCATATCGTTGTAATGTCCTTCACTACAGAAATACTGCTTCGTTTCATTTTTGTGTGAATCTCCCTAGAAAAATACATGGCCAATACATGAGCAATGCAAGACCAATACATTACCAATACAGAACAAATACAAGACCAATAAATGACTAATACACGGCAAATACATGACTAATACAACGGCAATACAGGACAAATACATGACCAAATATCAAATCACTGCAAAGCCAATCTAACTCCAGCATGTTTTTTATATCTTTAATAACTTTTCAAGGAAAATAAATAAGAATAACTTAAGATTATTAAGACTCTTTCCACTTCAGAGAACTAATTCATTTCTTCCTTGCATTAAGAAAATGTCATGTAACATAAGAGACTAAAAAGAAATTAATAAAATTTTGCAAAGTATGTTGTTTGTTTATAATAATCGTTTTAACAAATGTTGTCTAGCACTACAAAATTTTATAAAATAAATATATCTATAAAAAAGAATCGATTCAATGAAGCGATGGGTTAAGGAAAAAGGCAAAATTCTCATTAATGTAATGTGTGAACACTTAAGGACGGAGCAATGAATTCATCATTTTGGTGGCATGGTTAGTGCAAAAAACCTAGGTAGAGTACCATTACCATATTTGGGAGCATAGACACGTGTAATATGAAACTCTTCTTTCTTTTGTTTGAAGCAAAAGGAGGGGCATGAGCCAAAAGACACTACCTTGAATGAGCATGGTATTGTTTGAGCTTGTGCGTTTAGTTTTTCAGCATATTATTTGTATATTATTTTAATATATATTTGGAGTGAGATGGTACGGGCATATGTTAAGGAGGGATGATGGCCATGTTT
>JAPEIX020066269.1:0-11126 GCA_026122405.2 Zoanthus sansibaricus | reverse complement strand
ATTTGGTCGTATTAACGGGGTGGTCGTATTAACGGGGTTTTCAAATAAGGGAACGTGTGGGCTTTTGTCTTGTTCGGACCACAAAAAAGTGGTCGTAATAAAGAGGTGGTCGTATTAACGGGGTGGTCGTATGGCAGGGTTCCACTGTACATCATTTATTTTCACCGACCACTGATGTAACGCCTGTGCTGTTACGAGGAATTCATCTCGGTAACCGGGATAAAATATTCATATGGCAAACATTTCAAGCCCTCTTACGAGATCTTGTAACCTCTTCAATTCTTAGTTAAAATATCGATGTGTTCATATGATATGAAAAGGCGGGCTGCCTCGGTTACCGAGATCTCGGTTTTCCAACGGAGATCTTGATATGTCAGGGTTGGAAAATTTTATCATATGAACATAAACAACAATATCAATAATAACAACAACAACAACAATGTCAATAACAACAATCAATAACAACAATGTCAATAACAACAATAACAATGTCAATAACAACAACGACAATGTCAATAACAACAACAACAATGTCAATAACAACAATAACAATGTCAATAACAACAACAACAAAGTCAATAACAACAACAACAATGTCGATAGCAACAATAACAATGTTGATAACAACAACAACAATGTCACGAACAATAACAATAAGGCAAATTTAACGATTACAATAATGCTAACGATAACAATAGCGGCTGCTGAGGGTGAAAAAAATCCTAAGGCCATGGAGACCCTTAGCGTAGGCACATCCATTGATTTCATACAGAGATCTGTATTGTTGAAGACGGCAAGAATTGCTAGAAAAGTGCTAGAAAGTTAGTACAGAAAAGGTACGTAAAATGAAAGATTTTTCTTGGACTGATCATGGCAACTATAGTTGTTTCCAGTAGCCAATAAAAATCATATTTGACAAACGTTTAACTGAGAGCATAAGTTCATAGTAATACACCCTAGGCAATCCATGCACCTTTAATTATTTTTGTTTAATCATAGCTGGAATTAAAAAAAAAAGTTCAAATAATTCTACTGATTACTAAAATAACAATCATTGTTTTGCGAGAATCAGACACACAGCTATAAGAGAGAGTTCATTTTCTTGGGCACGAAGTTATTATGTCATGAGATGACCTTTATGCATACACTTAATATATAAGTTTAATCCTCTCAAATTTTGAGAGGGTAATACTTTAAATTTGCCTATGGCCAGCCGTTTGAAATTTTAAGAATCTGTCTTTTATCAACTGTATAGCGTTTTTTAGATTCCAAAGAAAGAAAAACGCAAACAAACAAACTGCTCCAAAGAACACCGTTTATACGGCCCTGACATAGCCTCAGTCGCTTTAAACCAAAGGTAGACTGAAGTGTTTTAAATTTCAAAGTGATGTTCTGATAGTCATTGAGAATGCCCTTGTAGACACTGAAGTAATCAAATTGGAGTTTGTTAATACTTTCTAATCTTCCTAGTCAAAAATTGACTCAGGTCGAGAGATTTTTCACTAATCCGGTTTAATAACAATGTCTGCATAGATAGCCTTTAGTATCCGTGGAATCAACACATAGCTTAAGACGAATACTTCAGTCTATTCACATTCAAATCTCCTCAAGATTATAATGAATTTTATGACTAAATAAGTAAATTGTTTGTGTTACTGGACTTTACTGACATATATTATAGTTTTGTTTGTTGGAGTAGTTTGCAACGAAAACCACTGACGGGCACCCAGAGAAGCAAGTAGGGTTTATTGACTAAGCCAGCTAGCTATTATTTATTTTTGAGCCCCAAATACATTTTTCATTAGCATGACTTCTAGAAAAAGTTAGTTCGGCTTGTTTGAAACCACATGACTTGTAGCAGTTCAGTTGATCGGTTTACAAGGAACACTTTTGTCGCACCGTGGGGCGCTGTGCAACAAAGTTGCCTCCTGCGGGTCGGTCTTTGTATAACGCATGACTACTTGGGATAAAATTAATAAAAAACGCAGTGCGCACTGCATGTTTTGACGTTGTGTCGTTGTATCACTGCCATATGCTTTTGTCAGACAAACGATTGCCAAGATAAAATTTTCCCCCATTTCATTACTTTAGCCACTGGAGCGTTTTTACCTTAGACTTAGTTGCTAAAGAAATTACACATTTTGTAGCAGTACCACTATTTGTTATAGAGCCTATTTAAAGTTTCATTCTTGTACTAAAGTTCGCAGTTTAGACCACTCTCCGACTACCCTTCCAAGTCTTTTTTACTGAGTCAGAAGCACTATTACATCTGTGAACTGTTCTATTTTCTTTGCACGTTTGACATCTAACATCACAACACCAATGAAAGCGGCACTTGCAATAAAATTCAACAGTATCTTGGTGAGATGTGAAACCTCGGTCACAACAGAGCAAACCGCATCCGTCAACCGCTTTACTTGACGCATTGCATTGTCTTCCGTCAGTTCCCAGTGAGCCTGTTTTTGGATTATTGATGCAAAAATCAGGGGAATCCGTTGTGTACACAAGATCCAAGTTTGTCGGAGGCTTGATAGTTTTACCCTCGACAATAAGTTCGTTTCCCTTGTTGCTTATCATGACTTTGGATGCACCATCAAACTTGGATTTGAGGAAGTCGCTCACAAGGCGAAAAGTTGGTAATTTTTGCCAGCAGGTCTTTTGATTGCACTGTCCGGATATTCCGTGACACTTGCATTCCTTCTGAATGTTTGTTTTCACGGCCTGTAAGGAAACCACATCACAGGTCAAATGTTTTGCCGCTTCGGTACAAACTTTTTTATATCTACGCCGGTTGATTACTTGCCAAACGTATAGAGCTCAATTTTAGATTGAAATGTAAAAGAGATTCAAACTTTGCATCATCTAGCTTGGATTCAAAATAAGTAGTTATGTGGCTAAAGGAGATGACAAAGTAAAACAAAGTAATTTTTCTTGGAGAATAATAGTTTCTCATTAACACCTGCTGGTGCCGTCTAGTCTCGTTGTTTTTGTCACTATGGTCGTAATTGCTTTGTTGTTACATGCTTCAATGGCTGTTTAACCGTGGTGACAGAATACCACCACTAAGATCTCTACCTCTCTTTTAAAAATCTGAAAAACTTCCATTGGATTTTTTCGTTGCTGTTCAAATCTGTCAAGTATTCGGTTTCTAGTTTTTCTCAAATATTATTTAAGTGAGCGTTAATGTTCGATCGAAGTATGTTGGGCAAAAACACAATGCATTAAAGTTTATTTCAGGAATTAAGTGGGTATTTTTCGTTCTAGGATATAGGAGTTGAAGTGTCAAAATAAAGTTCACGCGAGTCCGAAATGGACTTTTTGAGTTTTCGTCTTTGTTCTTCAAAGTAAAGTATAGCATCACATGTTTCAGGTATACATATCAAAGTGACTGGGGGATATTAATATAATAGTGTTTAATGCCCCCTAATGTAATAGGAATTAAATTTATACTGTTCAGTCAATCTGCTAAGTGTAAACAAATGCATGCGATAGATACCCGGTATGCAAATAAAACAAATTGCTTCATTAGTTCTAGATGTATACATTTAATTGGAACTTTCTACAGAACGAAATTAGCATTTGGATTGATCAATCTCGCCGATAATTGCCCTTTGCATTGGCGTTAATGACAATAAGTTGTTAAGTTATTCACTTTGCATTTTGATATATTCTGTCTGTGCTTTGTGATTAAATGATAACTTAAAATTAAACCGGAGCGGCGCCACTGTGGACTGCGGCTTGTTTGATGGCAAAGAGGTCTCAAGTGGACGTGTATTTTAGTATCTATGCTAGCTAATTCAAACAACTTCACCATTTCTTGACATCCTCATTGAAAAGTATCAAAGTAATTATCCATTTTACTAGCTTGCCCTGGAGCAGTCTGTCTGTTAAATAACACAAGAGCTACTGATGTAGGGTCGCGTTATCAACAATGTGTGCCAGTTTGCAACTTAATTTGTCATTCAGTTGAAGTATTGGTACAATGTCGTCTAGCGTTTTAAATTTCGTTATATGCGCTCTATTCATTTTTGCTTTGGTTACAACTCACCTTGGTCTTTAGACAATAACCTTATTCGCACTCCTAAGACAATAACTGGCTTCTCTACTACTTTTTATTAATGCGCTTATCATTTTTCAACACCATGAAGCTTTGTGATCTGAAAACATGTAAAGGTTGTAAATTTACTTTAATTTCACTTTAATCGGGGCATAACAATCTATTAAATCTGTGACACGATAGACGTAGGAGGTCAGACACGCAATATCTCTTTTAATTCAACTTGACAGAAATGGTATATCTCTTACCAGTATTCCGGCCCTGTTGTTGTGACGTATGATTAGCGCCCTCGGATCTCTTCTGTTCTTGGTGTTATCCATAAACTTTTCAGAGATTTCCGAACCATATTTTAAATTTTTTTTGCACCCGCGCCATGTAAACTCAGATCTCCGCTCACTCTGAACACTAGTGTCTGTGTTAGGATCCTCGACAGAGGTTTGGGAGTGTAATCTTCTTGAACAACCACAGCTGTTGAGCTCACCCAAGTTGCAAGCATTTGTAACTTGGTAGCTTATTCCGGCTGTTGTGATGGCAAATATAAAGGCAGTTTCTCTGTAGTCTATAATAAGCAAAATTTAAAAGTATTTAGACGATAGATAAACGTTCTGTACAAATTAGTTTCTCAGCTTTTAAAACGACATTTTTGCTAAAATTTTCCGATAGTCACTAGCTAAAAGGTTAGTCTCACCTTGTCTTACTATTTTTCTTATGGAGTTTCTATCTGTTGAACAGTTCCATTTCCGATGGCGAAATTGGTATTGACATTCCTCCACTGCGTTGTCAACCCCATCTAATACCCTCTTTATCAGTTCGGGATTAGATCGACAGAAATCCGCTTTGCCTTTTAGACGCAGAAACGCCTGTGTTCGTCTACAGATGCTGTTTTTATCGAGTCTATGGGACAAATCAAGCGACCTGGAGAGAGTGAGAAGTTTACTACTGGTTTAACCGAGACGAGGTTCTAAAAGTGGTGTGGTTTTTGTCAAATCGCATGCTTTGAGAATTATACTTACAACCACAACGCAGTTAGACTTGTTGGGTAAATTACCAGCAGAAACAAACTTGTACGGCTTAGTTTCATGGTTACACTCAACAGGCTTACCACTTAATCAATAAATCCTATAAGAGCCAAATAGAAGAGTAAGCACTTGCTAGCATTCTGTTGTTATATATTTATATAAGTATATACAAGTGATGTCAAAGGATTTGATTGACACCTGTCAGCGCATGTCAAAATGATGGAATAATTTAGAAAACATCTGAAAATACGACTTTTAAAAAGTAAATATGTTCTATGAACTAGAGGTTTCGAGGTGCAATATATTTGCTATCTAGCTGATTTTTAGACACTTTGAAAAGAAGTTATAATGACAAAAAGACGAACGGCTTAACACTAAGTCTAAGCTAAATCTGTCAACATCTTTTGTTTTCTGCTGTAAAAACAGACCACTTGATTTTCTAACCACATATTCAATCCTATTACTAAGCTTCCTAGCGCTAAAGTCTTTCAGGAAAAAACAAATACATAATACCTTCTCGTTTATCAGGAAAAAGTTTGAAAATTAATTTCCTAAGAACAATCGAAGAGCCCAATTACATTACTGTTAATGAGAAAACTCCAAAACGTTTCCCAACCATCTCGTCTTTGAGAGTTATCCTATCTTAAGCTGCCCAGAAGGGACCTAATAGTTCGAGGGGGATCTTGTTTAAAGTTAGCTATTAAAGTACTTAAGTTTTAAGTGTTTGGGCAGCAAAATATGTATGAAGACGACATATTTAACTCAAGTCGACCATTCGCGAATAACTGTTTTAAAGCGACCATGATAAATCACCGACCGTAAAACATTCTTTAAAATTAGTTGAATTTAACCGGAAGTCCATTGAGTTACAATTCTAGTATATGAAGCACGAGGAGAAAACCAGCTTTCAAGCTTCGACCTTTGTCTGCAAGTTGTTTTTTTTTTAATTTTTATCTTGAGCTGTAGTTTGATAAGAATGCTAAAATGGGCTGCTAATACTGTCAGATATGTTCATTCACCGAGATAAACAAATTTGTTGTCAAAGCATCCCTTGAACACAAATCTATTTTGGAAACCATTATAAACAGTGTTCTTGTTTAAATCAACAATTAACTTTAAAATTCTTGCTTAGCTTTTACTAAAAACAAAAACAGTTGTAGCAAAGCGATTTTTTTCGCAAGTTACAGTGAAAAATAAACCTTTATTCCCTGTTAGTGACGATGGTGTTTCTTCATTTAATTTCCAGTTGACACACTATAAGTATAAGAAAATATCCCTAAATAGTAGACATTTTGCAGAGCTCACCATCTCAACGCCGCGAGTCTTGCACAACGGAATACTAAAGCCCTAAAGATTTTTTGACATGTTATTCTAATTTACTTGCCAATAAACTGGCTTATCTTTCGTTTCGTAACGTTACTTCAGATAAGAAAAAAACTGTACTTACCCGATTGACTGTGTTTTAAATTATAGAAAAAAAATTAAAAGAAAAATTCCTTTCTGTCGGATCAGTTAAACCAAAAATTCATTTCTTGATTTAATTTAACTATAGCAAATCTCTAGACATGCCTTTAAGGAAATATTATGACCAAGCTTTCTTTATTTTCTTTGTGACATGCAGGAGGTATTCATTTGCAGTTTGAGCCCCAGACACAAGCGAAAACTATAGATTAAAAAAAGTTTTACCACCCAAGGGCAAAGCTCGTGTAAGTCCACCAGAACTCACACACCAAAGAAGTGATCATCATGATTGACTTTGTAGGTTTAGTATAAACCGTTGCACAGCAATAAGCGCGCAAGATTTAAAATGTTTTTCTGTAAGGTTTGAAAATATGTTGACAATTCACACTGGTCATTGCGCAAACTATGTGGATCAATAACTCAAACTGAAACTAACTCGCTTTCTATCTCAAAAACGTACAACCCAAAAAAACCCGGTAAAGCCAAATGCAATTAACAATAAATTAAATTAAAATATCAATATATGGTATTAAACTTCCTGTTGCAAATAACTAGTATATCAGCCGATCTCTAAGTAAATTATAGAAACAACTATTTTTTTAATTTTCTAATTAAAGCTGCTTACGGGGAAGGCCGAAACGATAACAGTATGTCATTGTGTGCTAATTGTCGGCTTCAAGGTAAAGTTTGAACAACCACGATGAAGCATGTGTCAAAAATAAATTTGTGTGTTTTCATAATGTGATTAACTTCAAAGATCTTATCAAAAGAATTGACATTGATATAAATTCAAGGCTTTTGGGACAAGCGAAATTCAAGCTATTTGATTACTCAGCCTTCAACACCAATTCTGTCATACATTACTAACCTCCAAAGAATCATACATTCATTCAGAAGTTTTTACCTAATTTAATGTTTCATATTTTATGCCAAAAATTAAAAACAAAAATGTTTTCTTTACTGCCAACTGTAACCAACGACTTGCTACAAATCTTGTTGTTCATTATCAACTTTTCCGGACTTCAGTTAAACTTTTCGTAAATTTTAACTTTTAGATCTTTAACAGCAAATCAGTTGTCGTTGGTTAACTTTTGACATTTTAACTTCAAATTATGTTTACATTAGTAAATGAAAGTAAAAGGGAAAAACAATTAAGCACGACAAAAATGATAAGGATAGTTTAGAAACGTGATATGACACAATAACAAAATAGAACGTCTTTTTTTGTGGTCGAAGGTGGATGTTCTTAAAACTTTTTCATCTTTAAAGGATCTTAGTTTTTATTTATATACAATCGCAAGTATTACGAGTGCCTTTGTTATTTTTCTTTTTTATACCGAAATCGTACTGACAGTATTTGCCTAAAAGGCTGAATGGCTAAAGACACATTATAGGGTTGCTGCTTAGTCTCTAAATTTCTGTTGTTAGCCTTACTGACTCAGTGTAGTATTACTTGAGTGTATAAAAACAAAAGATCTACGACCTTTCTCAACCTTAAATATGTTACGAAATTTTGGTCTTTCCTCACCGTTTATTGTTTAGTCAAAGGTTCTTATAAAGGGATATTGAAGACAAAAAACTTTCCTTTTTTTGTATGCTCGCGTTATGATTTCTTCACGCACTTTTATTGCAATAATGTACCGTATCAGTTGTCGAAGACTGGAAAAGCAGAGAACGCTCTCATACGTTTGCATATAGTTATCATGATGCTATTTCACGTAACCTAGTTCCTTCTTATGTTATCATATTGTTATTAAGAAGGAGCAAGGTTTAGTCAGAACCTTAGTAGAGACACTGACTCGGTATATCGGATATACTTTTTGCAGTGGCTATCAGTTGATACTGAAAGTCATGCAGTTACAAAGGAAACGGCAAGCCCCTGCAATGCCAGTGGTATATGAAATGGTTATGCAAAGGCCTGCAACAAATGTAACATATAACTATAGAAACGGCAGCTACAACGCAAAAACTTTGCAATGCCAATCACGGGCAATAGCAATTGCTTATAGTGACAATGGCCGAATGGCAAAATGGCAATTGTATATATATAGAGATAAGAATAAGTTCTAATGAGAAAAACAATACCAAGTCCTTAAAATGGCAATGCAAGTCGTAGTGTTAGTGGCTTTGGCATGTGCAATTGCAGGGCAAGGGCTTGCAATGGCATGGCTATAACTATAATGCAATTGCGACGATGGCAATGGAAAGTCCTAGAGCATTGTTACTAAACTGATATCGATGGCCACAGCAAAGACAGTTGCTGATGTTAGTATAGCAATAGCAATAGCAAGGGATTGTAATGCAGTGCTTTATTGCAGTTAGTACTTTGCACCGGAAACATTTGCTTGTAAATTGATGTTGTTTTTGCAATGAAAAACGACCTCAAGAAACTAGAAAAGAGAGATTGGCAGAAATGGAAAACTTAATAAGACATTTGTGGGATCTTTGGATAAAGACAAGTTAACAGATCACAAATGTATTTTATATATCTTTAGTACTTAAAACCAAATTACAAATAGGGCGGATCTTCCCATCTGCATTGCTTGTTTTCAGAACGGTTGTCATTTCGGGACAAAATGTTTTTGGATTGTTTTAAAATTTCTCTCCCTTAATTCTAAATAACAGAATTAATACGATCAAATAAATTAACGTTTTGAAGTTGACGTTTTTTACATGTTTCGAGGTTTATAGTTAAAAATAAAGAATGGCGGTGTTTTTGAGAGATTATCAGCTTTCAGCCCAGAAATCTTAAAACAACATTCTTAAATATTTAAATCTTAATGAAGAACAAATTGGTCTCACTAAGGCTGATAATCTTAACAAGGTTTTGATTGTGCAGTGTTTACGGTCGTAACATAATGGTTTAATGAATTTATAATTTGGAACATATTCTGTTGAGCTATCGAATGATATAAAACCTGTTACGTGAAGTCAACTTGTTTGATTCAAAAAAGTGATTTTAGCTTACTTCTCAATGCTTGTAGTATTTCAATTAACATTTTTATTCATTTTTAGTTAACTATATCTAAAGTTATGTTAACGAAAGAACTACTTGTTAATTTTGAGTTGCCATTCTTTATCAGATCTTTATTTGGGAAGTTTCTGCTAGCAGTGATACACATGTTTTTACTTTCAGGAGCACGAAAGCAATTAAAGCTAGGTGGGTGATTTCTCACGATACTAATGAAATGGAGGGCGCGGTCTTCATATCATGCCTTGGGCTTCTGTCTCTGAAAAAGTCAAAAGCCAAGGTAACAAGTAAAATTACTTGCTAGACACCTCAAAATTTCTATTTCTATTTCTCAAGACAAACAAAATGAATGGTGTCTTTATAGGGTTTTATCAAATGGATCAAAAATTAGAATAAAAAGCACCAATCATTTCTACTCTTGACAAACAAAATGAATGGTCACTTTATAAGGTTTCATCAGCTGGCTCAAATGTTAGAATAAATAACAACAACCGTTTCAGCTACTCTTCAAAACAAACACAATATATATATGGTAGCTTCATATATAGAGAGTTTCGTTAACTGGCCTCAAAAGTTAGAACAACAAACGATTCTACTCTTCAAGACAAATAAAATGAATGGTCACTTCATAGAGTCTCATCAACTGGTTCAAAAATCAAAATGAATAACATCAATCATTTCTACTTTTCGAGACAAACAAAATGACTGATTCATGCATAGAGTTTCATTACTGAGCTGGTTCAAAAGTTAGAATTAATGACAATAATCATCATTTCTAATGTATCTAACTCTAAGCAAACAAATTGACAATAATGTAGCAATGTTCATTTCTGCTGACCACTCTTAGTTCAGCAAATTGAAAAGAAACTTATTTTCAATGTGTTCATCACCTAGTTAAACTCCCAAATGATCACATTCAGTCAGTCAGCTGTATCAGTTCATCGAGCTAAAGAAATACAAGGCCGGTGACAGATCTGGCCAGTAAAAAATACCACGTCAGATATGTTGTGTTCCATTATTAAATCTTAAAGATCTTGAATTGCCTCTGAATATCGTTGTAAAAACCAAAAAGTCAATTGTATCAAATTTTGAAATTACGGTTAGATTTGTTGCAGCAATTAAAATTGTATTTATATGTATACCTGTTTTTTAAAAAAGAATTTCAACCGCCTTAAAACGCCACTGAACAGCATTATATCATAATCATATTGTACTTAATTTAGATAGAGTATACTGTAAAGAGCTGATGTTTGATAACTTTATTTTCATGTAGATCAATTGTCAGAGGCCAACTGTGGGAATGCACTTTTAAGTCATCAACAACAGTGAGAAGAGAGTCACATCATTCGTGTTTGATACTCAAGAGGATAAAAGTCATGAGAAGGTCTTTGGCTTTATCAAATGTTTCAAGCTTCTTTCAGTTCTTTACATACATAACTTACTCAGCTTGGTCGGAGATTTTGTTAAGGTCTGTTACATTACAAGCTTTCTTTACAAGAACCAGTACATTTTACCGAAGCTCCTTGTTTTTGGCTGCTTCTAGAGAAATTATATTTTCTTCAACACACGGCTTTGACAACAAAAACACTAAAAATCAAATTTTGCAGAAAAAGTTTCA
>JAPEIX020066217.1:0-11128 GCA_026122405.2 Zoanthus sansibaricus | reverse complement strand
AAATGAGCGGCCGAATCTTCAATAAAATCAAAGCACTGAAGATAGAGCTTTGCAATACCGGCAGTGAACTCTGGTTGCATATTAAATGGCTTAGCTACTTTCTGTTCGTAGTTTGTTTTCAATTACACCCACTCGCGCTGGCGACTTGTAACGAACTCGAAATAGACCATTTCACAGTTCCTGAAAGGTAACCAAGTTTCTACATGAAACTGAAGCTTAGGGTGACCCGACACAGTTAGAGAAGTGAAAATAATAGACATTTCTTTCTTATGATAATTATTTCCACTTCTCTAACTGTATCAGGTCACCCTAAGCCTCAGTTTCATGTAGAAGCTTGGTTACCTTTCAAGAACTGTGAAATGGTCTGTTTTCAAGGTCCTTAAATTCTTCAATTTGTTACCTGAAAGTTTAATCTACTACCACATTTACGATATTTTCAAATGCATGAATCTCAAATTTATAGTTGGAATCGAGTTAGGAATTTTCTTTATTCCCCCGCGGCTTCCCACTGTTCATTTTTCATGTATGCATTTACAATATATTTTGCTTCTATTAGTCTGTCATGAGCTGTTTTTATAATCAAATCAATATTATTTTAAAGTGTGAGGAGAGGTAAAAAAAAGCCAGATTTTTTTTATCCTTCTCGCCGCACAATCATGTGTATAATACAATTTATACATGTATATATCTTGAAGCCACGATTAGGGCACTATATATGACCACGTTGGTAGCAGGCTTTACCCCTTAAATCTATTATAACAAATAGCGAGCCTGAAGGTTAGCAGCCTCGGATAACTATTTTGACATTTTCCTGCCTTAATTTTACTTTTGAATTTTGAACATAAAAAATGTAAAATATATTAAAAAAAAAAAACCCAAATGAATATAGCTACTACCATGCACATTTGTGCTATCCCACAAGCATCGAGCTTTTACCATTACTTATTTTCTTTTTGGGAACCTGTGCCGGTTTGCTAGCTATGCCATGCTGCTACAAAGGCCTAAAAACGCCGGCGAAACAGCTGCTTATAAGATCTAGCCGTGGCAGCAAGCCAGTTCAGGGGAAAGCCCTTGCGTTATTTTACACTAAAGCAGCTGCTAATAAGATCAGGCGAAGGCAGCTAGTCCGCTCAGAGGTAAGCCCGGAAGTTCTACTACACGCGAAACAGCTGGTCATGGTTGGAATTATGGGGTAAACCGGTTACCAACGTGGACATTAGTGCTTACTAAAGTCAGTGGCTTCACTTTCGTGCCTAGCACGTTCGAGCTATCTATGTCGACCTTTATCATGATAGCCACATCACACAAGCATTGCACTTTCACTATACTCTTATGTTCTTGGGCTACACAAGCATAAAATCATAAAATAAAATTAAATCTTTACAGTTGGGGAGCACTAAAACAAACTAAAGCTTTTGGTAAAAAAATTTAAAATGTATAACTTAGGCTTTTTTGTTCCGTTCACTTATCTTCGTCAGAGGGAGAGAGAGCTCTGAAAATTTCTAGAATTTCTAAAATTTTGGAATTAGCTAGTTAGATGACAGAAAGTTATTTCTTGCATGTTTTCAAAGAGGATCAAAAAACGACATTCAAACTTTAAAATGTTTACACTTAAACATATAATATATTGCCTTACCCTCGGCGCTGGATGAAGTCAAGAGACTTAAAATTATTCCCCAAACAATGCACTTCATTGTGAACGATTTCTGAAATAATGAATTAAGAATAACTGTGAAAATTAATGTTGTAATGTTTTCAATTATCAAGAAGGATTTGCCTCAGAACTTTTAGATTTTTACCTTATCATTTTCAATAAATTCATCAAAGAATTAAATGATTTTTTTTTTCTGAAGACGTGTTGATGTGATGTAGTGCGAAGCTGATATCCTAGGGGATCAACAGGCGTCGCAATAGGTTTACGATAATTGGCCTGCTATGAAAGTAATACAATTTTCAACCAAAACTTGAGAAGCAAATATTCCAAATAATGAAAAGCAAAACTCACCCTTTGAGTTGGCTGACGGTTGGAAGCAGATTTCAAACTAAACTCCGGTCCACTACCTACTAATTAAAGATTTCAGTTGTTTAAAAACGTTCTATTTTTAGAATCAATAAAAGCACAAATTCATTAATAGAACTGTTTTGGAACTTTAACTATTAATCAATGGATAATCTTAAATATTCTTACTCTTAAATTGGCATTGTAAACTTACTTTGCCATTCTCTCGGTTTAGAAACTTTTTCTCAACAATCGACTAGACAGATATGAAATACTTCAAATATACGAATATGGTAGGGACTTATCAGAGAAATGTATAATAATATAATTTATTTTTATTCTTACGTCTAAACATTAACTTGTGACTTGAATAAATGCCAATAAACTCAAACTTTTTCTAATTAAAGTTTACTTACACACAAGTTGTCTTCCACGGACAATCTCCCAAATGTTACAATAAAGGACATTTAGTTTGCGTTTTATAGTTTGTTTTACTAATAACTGGGCCAAAGATCTCCAACGGCGAATCCACCGGCCAATAGCATTTTAAGAGTGTTTAGCAGTAACTTGGACAAGTTGTCAAGTTAGAAAACCCCGCGATAAATAGAGAGATAAGAATTTCATTCATATGCATGCGTCGGGAAATGAAACAGGTCATTGTACAAAAAGGGCACTTGAAAAGTTGCAAAACTCTAGGTTAACGGACTTTTCAAACACTTGCAAGCTTACCGTAAGATTTTAGTTTTTACACAATTATGCAACGATCAACATAAATACTTTTCATCCAGAGAATCATCTTTTACGAACGTGAGGTTGATGAGATGCTAAGAAGTTAAAAACGTGTTGTAAACTTACCCAAGGCTATGAAAGGGCGAGAAACATTTATTACAACTTAAATCTTCTTAGAAGAACGTGAAACTGAAAATACCCCAAATTTAAGAACTTGCTAAGGTCCTACCCCATCGAGGATATGCAAGGGCGAGGATTTTCACTTTTTGCACCGCCGAAAATCACGAAAAAGATGACAAAGTTTATATTAACGAACAACAAGCCCATTGTATTGCTAATCAACACTTATTGAATAGCAAAGAATGACTCGAATCGTTTATCTCGCAAATGTAATTCTAGAAAATTTAAAAACTTATTATTCCTACTGATATACTATGTGCCCTCCCGCTAACCACCATAATGACATTATAGCAGCTAGCTCGTGAACTTGGGCACACGATGTACGGTTACACCCACGCCCAGAGCTCAAACTGCGACCAGCGATAGAATGAGCAATGTATAATGCAAATAGTCAAAATAGTGTTCAAACTAATATACACTTAAAGCTTAAGGTGAGAGTACTCCCCCCCAAAAATTATTTTTTTGGTGCAAACTATACTATAGGAAGGATGGAGAAAGGAGAGAGGGGGTTAGTTCAAATTGAGTAACTATAGCACTGGATCCAAAATAAAGATCGAAGTTAGGGCATGAAATCATAACGGATGAAACGTCCCGCCTTTGTTGTGTTTTACTTTCGCAAGCATCAGGGCGCTATTGAATGCTCTGTTTTTTTTCCAGAAAAGTTGCAATTTTGTTCAATTGCAATATTTTGGCCATTTGCTGGTGCCTAAGTTCAAACCTTGTCAGTGATGAAGAATTGTTCATTGGCTCTGTGAATGCGACAAAAAATGTTTGTTTTGCTAACCGGCTAACAAAAACGATTTCGCTTATTCATGGACAAGGGGCCCCCAAGCAGGTGTGTCGAGTCACATCAGGTCACCTTTACAATTTTTGTAAGTCTCATTAAAAGGTAAAAGCAATCAGCTGCAAATTTTGTTAAAATGTCTCCGAGACTTATTGCGGGCGATCAAAAGGGCACGCAACACTAATCTGAACGCATACGCAGTGGCACTATGTATCTAAAAAGAGAGACTTTGATACTTTTTTTTCGTCTTCCAACTGGTATGAATGGAATGTTTTGACAAGTTCGTTTGACGACTTGATAAGAGCTTGCTTGACAGATTGTGATACACAATCACTGTGCAGTTGCTTATCTCCAAGTGGAATCTAGATTGTTTTTTAAAAGCAATATTTCTATAGATATACTGAAACCAGTAAGCAGCGAAAAGACTTGAGATTTTGTAAGTTATTGTATTTTCCCGACGTCTTTCAGTTTTATACAGCAACCTTCTTCAGGGAATTTACAAAATTAGAACAACATAGCGATTTATATTTTAAGGCAGCGTTTACACGTAGACGGCTATTATATATTTTTTCCGGCTATATTTTTATCCGTTGTCGACCGTTTACAAGTAAACGCATAGCTGGCGTTTTCGAAAATAGCCGGCTAAATTCATCGTTTTCGGCGTTTACGTGTAAACACTTGGCCTAAACGGATAAATAAATGTACGTTTACAAAAATAGCCGGCTACGTGTAAACGCTGCCTAAGAAACACCCATAAATTTGCATAGAAATGTGAAACATTTAAGTTGATGAGCTTATTCAAAAATGTATGCATACTAAACAAAACGATTCAGGAAAGTAATTCATTCAATGCGAAGTGCCGACCGATTATTTTTTCCCGCACACTTTTGCTCACTTTTTTACACAGTTGAAACAGATTACATAAACTATTTCCAAACTAAATCTGCATTCATAGATACCATATTTCAAAAGAGTTTGCTTTCTCCTTGATTTCGTTTTCTATCCCCTCCATTCCCTTCTCTTAAATTTCTTTCTCCTCCCAAATTTCATCCTCTTCCTCAATTTGCTCCTCCTTCTCAATTTCTTACTTCTCATTTTCCATCTCAATTCCCTCCTTCAGCTCCTCTTCCTCTATTTCCTCCTCCTCAATTTCCTACTTTTTATTCTTCATCTCAATTTCCTCCTCCTCCCCTTCCTCAATTTCTTCCTTTTCCATTTCCTACTTTTTATTTTTCATCTCAATGTCCTCCTAATCGTCCTCAATTTCCTCCTCCTGCTCCTCTTCCTCAATTTCCTCCTCTTCCATTTTTTACTTTTTATTCTTCATCTCAATTTCCTCCTCCTACTCCCCTTCCTTAATTCCCTCCGCGTTCATTTCCTACTTCTCATTTTCCATCTCAATTTCCTCCTCCTACTTCTCTTCCCCAATTTCCTCCTCCTACTCCTCTTTCTTAATTTTCTCCTCCTTAATCCTCAATTTCCCACTTTTACTTTTACATCTCAAATTCCTCCTCCTACTTCTCTATCTCAATTTCTTCCTTCTCCTCAATCTCCTACTTTTCATTTTCCATCTCAATTTCTTCCTCCTACTTTTCTAGACTATAGCTTTACTATAGTTAGACTATATAGACGGTCTAATGTTACACCACCGACGAGGAAACTGAGGTGGAGAAGAAATTCAAAAAGAATTGCTCTACATTTTATTGACGAGATAAAAAATATAATAAATCGCATGCGGTTCATTTTATTCATAATTTTATAATACAAAAGTAATAACATATTCCACCCCTTTTAATCATGAGATGTTAATCTAAGGTAATTTATCCCTTCGCATTTTAATAATGGGGTTCCTCCGCAGAAAGGGACTAATTTCATTCCTGCTGTACTACTCAGGTATTCTCAGTTTGAGTGACTCATTTGATGAACACGGCTTGTTGAAGATTAGAGATGAAATGTCGACAGTTAATAAGGAAATCAATCCAAACAAGAGCAGGATCATGAGCAATGCGAATCTCGCACCAACAGAGTAATTGTCTTTACTATTTTAAACCTCTTTCATTTCTTTGCACTGACTGTAAAATAACTTAGGTTGTTGCAACTGTGTTGAGTGTGAACTATCTATAAACAGTGTTTTGTAACATTAATTTGAACTTGCCAAGAAGGCAAAATGATTGAACGAATAAATCAACTGACTGTTCCTCTCTCCAAGAGATAATAAGGACCTTTAGCAATGAGGACGGCGACTCTGACGACGACGGAAAAGATCAGTAGTAAATACAGTAACTGCACGTTGAAGTGCATCGAGTTGAGAACCTGCTCGAAGTTGTTGTTAAAATTTGAAAAAATGATTTTAGAGTTTTCAGAACTGTAAGGACGTAAAGTATCTACACGGGCAATTTTTATGTGACAAGTCTTATTTTACAAGTTTTATTTTGCTGGGTTAAACCTCGTCTACACAAGCAATTTTTATGTTAAAGCAAAAGAATGGGGACTGGGATCTACGAATAACATAAAAAAAATGCCAATTTTATGTGCTGTCTCGTCTGCACGTTCAATTTTTTGGGCGTTTCTGTGCGTACCGGAGGAAGTGCTTCTTGATTGGTTGAGGGTGAAGTGAGCTTTATTTTAGTGTTTTTCATTGGTTAAAACTGCATTTACGTAATCTGTGTTTCAAAGTCTACGGCACCTACAGAAGGAGCCAATTTTGTTGTATGTAACAATTCAGTTGATTTGCCACATAAAAACTAACACGCCAGTTTTTCAGCAACTATAATTTTTGTACAAATATTGCTAAATTTTGTTCATCTGCACGAGCAAATGAAAATTGTCACACACGTTGCTCGTGTAGACGGGTGTAACAACATACTTTTTAGTATTGTTTAACTTCATGAAGAATCATTTAATCGCTTTCTGCTCACAAAGTTTAAGGCGGAGAAAAGAAAAGTCTTATGAACGGCACGAATTAAGAAGTAAGAATAAGCCGCAAATTTGATTTTTCCGGACCGTCGTCCTTCACGTTCCCGTCCCTCGTTGATAAAGGCCCCTGATATTTGTAATCTTGACATTAGCCTGATGGTGTATCTTGCTGCATTAACTTGGCATCAATATATTTATTTATTTATTTGTTTATTCATCAACTTTGATTTTTTTGACATTCATTTTTTTTATTAATTAACTGAAATTCTTCCAAATATCTACCGTATTTCTCGGCGTATAAGTCGACTCGGCGTATAAGTCGACCTCTAATTTTCAGCCCAAAAATATGTAATTTTAGAATACTCGGCGTATAAGCCGACCCCCAAAACAGACACTTGTTTATTGCAAACGCTCAATATTTAATTCATACAATTGATTAAAATATAACGTTTACATCACGCAAGTGCCATAAACTGATTCAGTTCATTTTAAAAACCACCAAACTTCTCCTCGCTCTCGTCTGAGTAGGCAAAGAGAGATCAAGAAATTTGTCATGTGTGATCCGACCATCGTA
Source organism: Zoanthus sansibaricus (assembly GCA_026122405.2). Lineage (NCBI taxonomy): Eukaryota > Metazoa > Cnidaria > Anthozoa > Zoantharia > Zoanthidae > Zoanthus > Zoanthus sansibaricus. The sequence goes on along the minus strand of JAPEIX020066217.1, from coordinate 3,946 downwards.
AGGATCGATCTCCGAACCGTTATCATCCGTCCCCTCTTCATTTTTATTGCGTTTATTTTCCGTTGTTTAACTTCATTTGAAATACACTCTATCGCGTGACAAACACGACATCTGGATAAAAATATCTGACCACAGGATAACGTGACCGGCGTATAAGTCGAGGTTAATTTTTCGCCTATATTTTAAGGACCTAGAAATTCGACTTGTACGCCGAGAAATACGGTATAAAGTAATCAACTTGAACTATGAGAGTTCCAGAAAACGTAGGCAATATAACCGCTTTAAATTACGCGTCCACCTTTCTTTTTCATATTTATAAGGTAAGTTTATTATTTATTCACCGTATTAAAAATCAAGTTTTATAAACTGACGTTGTAGACTGTAGTCCTTCGACTAAACGTAGGCTAAACTTCTCAAATTTTGATGCTATCTGAACGAAAAATACCATAAAGCGTATGGGTCGCGCTTTTTTTAAACTCACCTCACAGTTTATCAGGAATATTTCATGCATAAGTTAAACCACTACTGTAAGTGACGATTTTAGCAAAAAATTGACCCAAGCGACAAAATTGTCGTGATGTAGCCACTATACCATCTTGACTAGTAACTTATTTTTGATCATCATTTTTAGGCTTCGTGTTGTTGTTTTGTCTCAAGTGTGTAAACAGACAGTTGCAAAGGTAGGTGGAATTATAATACAAGGGTAAATTGCCCCAACAAAAGCACTGATCAAGAAATTAGACTTACTAACGTATAGGAGTGAACCTCAAACATCATCGTGCTATATTTTTAATACTTGCTAAATCAAACGTCTTATTTTCATATATATTCGGGCGTACAGTTGAATGATAAAACTTATAACGAGAAGCCACATGTATTTGTAACTAATAATATATATGAAAAAAATAGTCGATTCTGATTGGTTGAGAGCAGTGCAGTTGAAGTGTAACACCGCTGTAAAAAGTATAACACCAGGGCAAATTACACATGGTTATTCTTGATTTATATGATTTGCTGAAAGACAACGAAATATTGTCTTAGCCAGCTGATGATATCAAATAAATCAATGACGAAAAGTTTGTACGAAAACTTGGAAAAATGGCTTCAAGAGAGATCTTCTGCAATTCCTCCACTCAAAGTTTTCATGTTTATATTATTGATAGGACAAGTAGGGTATAATGTTCATTAGCCGCCCGAGTAGAATACTTCATTCACTGTTTATTAAGACAAGAACCGAAAAGTATTTTGATTTGTTCAAAAACAAAAAAGTCAAACTTTTCAAAAACCTGTCATGTCAAAAGAATAAGAAAGTTAAACAAATGAAAAAATTGCTTTGCTGTAAATTTGTGAAAGCAAAGCGACAACAATGCCGCTAGAAACCGGCAGTGAAATGGTTTCCTTGCGATCTTATTGGTTGAACAAAGCATTACATCACCACCGCAGCCATTCAGAATGAGAGCGGCAAATGCATTTGAAGCCTGCACGTTTACCATATTTCACCTGCGAAAACGGACGATTTGGAGAGGGTAGTTTATAATTTGGCCGCGCGTAGTGATGATAATAAGTAATTTTACGTTTTTTTTCTTGTTTGATTTGAAATCAATTTGCTTTTGTGTGCAATTTCAGCTTTTTGAAAAAGTTACCCGTGCAAATTAATTCCAAATTGAATTCGAAACTGTATGGTTATTTATACTAATATTTCGGCTGTCATCCATCGGTATTCAAATTTGCATTTGTACAGTTTGAAGACAGCTGAAATATTTTTTTTCTATAAATTATAGAAATTTTATTTACAAAACATGCAGCTTCTCGTTTTAATTTTTTCCTTCGTTTCACCCCGTACACTTGCAGGGAAAATGTAGTGCTGGTTTTTGTTTGTGTAAATGACAGGTTGATTTTTGTGTGTTGTTGTTACTAGGCCAGCGAAATTTACTACGGAAGTGTCGTGAAGATTCACAGGTCACATTACTCGTATCTCTACATCCTCTGCCCCTTAAAGTAAGTAATCATATTAATGTTTTCTATAAGCCTTCATTGCGTCAATTACTCGATTTTTTCAACAAACACCGATGTAGTTTATGATCAAAGCTATGCTTGTGATATTTAGTATATCCATCACGTACGTGCTGCGTTTTGGCGCGAAATTTTCCCGCCTTTTGGTGAAGAACGGTGTATGATACGTTTGATGTGTAAAAGTTTGTTGTATTTCATTTTTCCCCTCACACACTTATAACGTTCGTTCATTTTGTACCTTTTATGGCCCAAATAAAAACATAAACAAAAACATAGAAATTGTTAGATAAGGTTTTAGACCGTCAAAAGGTTTATTGGTTGCAGGAGTGTAAGAAAGATATTTCATGTTTCAGGGCAGTCACGATAGAAAATTGTCACAATTCCACGATAGTGCTGGGCCCCGTCAAGACTGCTGTGAACGTCATTGGCTGTGAAAATGTAACATTTATTACGATATGTAACAGAATATATATGAGGTGCGTTTGTTATTTATTGCTTGTCCTTTAAAATTTCCGTTTAAAGAGTTGAATTCGTTAGGAGTTTGCTAAATTCTCAATTGCAATTGATTTTTTGTAGTGCGTGCAATAACTGTACATTTCACTTGTGCACACCAACGAGACCTGTAGTTCTTGGCGGAAACTCTGACCTCACCATGGCACCGTACAATACGTACTACCCCAAACTGGAGGATCATCTCAGGAGCGTCAGTGGGGTCACCACGGAAGTAAACGAGTGGAATAATCCACTTTTGCTTGGTAAGAGTGAGCTGGAGTATCTTATTTACGCAAACCCAAACACGAGCCGCATATGATATAGATTTTACACCCCGCGAGTAGAAACAACAAAGCACGCAGACTTCTCGACACTTTTCGCTTCTTCTTGTTTATTTAATAAATTACCCTCGTCTTCAAAACTTTCTGATGCTTTGCAGAGAACTCCATCATTAGTGTCTTCAAATAAAATAGTTTCCGCCATCTCTAACACAAATGTTGGCAAGAGGAATGCCGGTGGCAAAAAACAATGAAACACGCTTTTTCTATGTTTTATACTCTGATAAAAACATGGATTTTTGACCAATCAGAGCACGCGCAGGGTCCTATCTATATTATAAACAACAATAAAACACATAATGCAGTAACTTTGACATTTTTACATAAATAACAAAGAGACGTTTTTTAAAATTATTATTTTTAGTTTCAAAACGTAACTGCATAACTGAAATATATTTTGAGAGGTAGGCAGCTATTTGACATGGTATGTTTGAAAATCATTAACTAAGTCATGTAAATTTATTACGAACTTGACATGACTGACTTACAAATCCTTCACTTGGCTCAGAAAACTATTTTGGCTCATTAAAATTCTTTAGTTAAGCCTGTAAGAGTTACTCACAAACAAAAGTAGCAGCACACGTACATGGGAGGAGCACTTTCGGATGAAAGACAAGTCAATTTTTTTAATCCTATCAGTGTTATATTTGAAACCAAACTGTTTCTCCATTCTGAAGTTTACCAACTTCAAACGCCATAGAAGTTTTGTCTTTTCATGACAAACAAAATGTTCACTTTATAGGGTTTCCTTTACTGGTTCAACAGTTCAAGATAACATCAATCATTTATATTAAATAACAAATAAATAAAGACTTTATTTCGGTTTCAAGTCTCCTAGCTGGCCAAAGACCTACTAATTGGGGACCCCATCTTTACCACTCTAAGGTGGACGGAGACCTTTCACATGACATGCAGACACACACATATACATATAAATTCACAGATGTGTCTCCGAGAGCCTACGGTTTAACGTCCTTATCCGAGAAGACGTGAAAGTCTAACCATTTGTAGATGTTAGAGCAAGGGCAGCACCTTCTCCTCAATTATTTTAAGACCCTGAGTGCTGGTCCGGCCGGGAATCGAACCCGAGCCGCCCGCACGAT
>JAPEIX020066125.1:0-11134 GCA_026122405.2 Zoanthus sansibaricus | reverse complement strand
TCCAATTTATACATGGTGAATTTCCTGAAGTTGGCTATATGAGATTAACCATGATCAACCATTGTTTAATAATCATTAATAATCATGGTTTTCGTAATGAGTCTTCTTTTGTTGAGATGATCATACGAAACTTACTTTGGTGGCTGTGTCTCTTGATAAATATTAGGGATAATATTGGGACCACAACCCTCAACTATTGACTGTTACCGCGAGACTCAGGTGGATCATCAACTCCAGTGGATCACCACTAAAGTGCAGGAAATATACAGACATATACAGACTGGTTGGTGGTTGACCCCCTGGTTGATGGTTTTCATATGTGGTTAATATACTGTTAATAATGGTTAATAATAATCTGGTTGGTGGTTTCAACCTACCCCTCTGAAAAATGATGGAGTGAAAGTCAGTTGGGATTATTATTCCCAATATGTGGAAAAATGTTCCAAACCACCAACCAAATATTTTCATAATTCGTTATACATACATGGGTTTGTGGGTTTGTCTGTAGATATGATCGCTTTCCCGAATTCACATTTCCATTCATTTGAGCTATGCGGCATTTAAGGACAACGCCAGGCAATCCACAGGGAATACTTAGGGCTGCAGAACCTGTTGGATATAAAGACCCACTACCCATCTCCCATTCCCCGGCAGAACCTCTTAAACATAAAAACAAGTTAGGCAGAACCTCTTGAACACAAAGACAAGTGAGGCAGAACCTCGCATTGAAAGCATTGTCAACAGTTGGAACTTACTGTGAGCCTGCTGTATTGTGCTCTGGGACTGACAAGCAGCAGCTCTCTCGGAGGACTGGGTGCTAGAGTTTTGAGTTGGTTGCCCAGAAGTTTTCACTTCCGAATGTTTTGAATGAACACCGCTGAGATTAACAACTTTTTGACGAAGCATGCTGTTTTCGTCTTGCAATAGCTTCATTTCACCCTGTCATGAAACAATTTAGTGAAAAACAAGCATTTATGGATAGCTCTTAAATTTAATAATTAATAAAAACTTTGTAAGACGAATATGCGAGTTCTGATCGTTCAAATCAGGTTTTCTTTTGGTCGTCTTGGTTTAGTTTCCAAATGAAACATTCAGCAGATGTAACTGGATTAAAAATGGTCAAGAAGGTGCTGTCAAAGAGCATTTAATAAATGGAGAAAAAGATGTTTTGTATCTTACTGCATATTACTATTGTGTCTAATAATTATGTTTATGCGTCTATATAATTTCTTAGTACAGACCACACAAGTGAATAGTACTTTTGGCGTTCGCTGATTGGCTTCCTCGGAGGTGATTAGCCAAGTACTATTCACCTCCTAGCAGCAAAAGAAAAACAAAATGGCTTCCCATTTCGTTTCGATTTCAAAATGTCAGAAATAAAGTAACTCTTTGGTCGGCTAGTTATTCAGCTTGTGTGGTATATACTAAATCAATTATTCACCTCAGTGTCAGTGAAAGTAGTGGATATTTACTACAATTCACTTCCACTTCGGTGAATAATTGTTAAATATTGTCTTACTGATCTGTTTTACACGTTTTTTTTTATAAGAACCAGTAACTTTCGGCTGAGGCTGGGCTGTTCTTAAATTTTTGGCGATTTCAGCCTCAAGTTGTTCTAAATTGTTCTTATTTCCTGATAATTCTAAACAGTGGCTGGCACAATAAAAGGCGCTAAGAATTACAGAACGGTTAGAGATTTTAGCATGAACTTTGAGTATGTAAACCTCAATCTTTGTACAAGGATTAAATAAAATTCTTAAATTTGTCTGATCAAAAATTCAGCCTGGTGCTTGTTCTTAACTTGTTCTTACTTTTTGGACAAAACTCAGCCTGGATGTTCATCTAAAGTTTGTTCTTACAAAAAAACGGCGTGTATATAATATAGAAATGAAACATTAAATATTTAGATGGCAAAGGTTTTTTTACATAAATGCGGTCCAATATAGTAAATAAAGTACATAAAATTTAAAAAGTTCTTGGATTTACACAATCCGTGAATCCCAAGAGACGCATATTAAAAGACAATGGACATAACGGACATGTTGGTGTGCCAAACAAAAGAAACAATCAAAACACCAACATGTGCCAGGTGAAAACCAAAAAAATTGTAATTGAGTTTAATGTTGTTGAATGTACGTCGGTGAAAAAACTCTTTAGGTTTTTTTTTAGTTTTAACCTTGATTGAAAAACATATCTAATTACTTGCATTTTTGACATATCGATAAAATATTGTCTCTAGTGTTTAGCGTGCTTTTTTGACCTCTACAAAAATACACCATCTGTCAAATATAATTAGCCATGGGTCGCTAAATTTTTTTTATTTATCTGTCTGTTTCTTTTAAATTACCAGTTTTAGGAATGTCGAGCTCACAAAAAGTACAGTCCACTTTAGTATCTACATTCTTTAAAGAAATTGTGGCTGTAGTCCTAAAATAAATCTTCATCAAAGCCAGCAAAATAACAGCGATTGACGATGAAAATGCTGTGCAATGGAATTGAAAAGTTATGACTTTTTATGCGTTTTGAAGAACAAGAATTAAAATAAACTGGCTTTTATCTTTTAAAATCTCTTTTATCTTTTAAAATTCTTTTATACTCTGGTTATCTCAATCTGTTCATACATTATTGAACTTGAATGTTGAAGAAGCAAATTACAACTATTTCGTGAAAAAAGTTAAGATTAGTATTAGAGTTTTAACTTAATTCCGAACTACTGGAATCCTTTAAAGCAACGCGACCCCAAGATGTCTTGCTGCACGCTAAGTGTGAAGAATGAAAAATTTACGGTTGGATAAACATTTCTAGCCAAGAAAAACATTTTTTAATCTTTCGGTTTTTCCTAAACGTTATTTTATTGTATACAATGTAAGCAATTAAATATATATCAATGTTTTGTGTGCTTTTCATTTAGTTAACAGATATTATTTTACATGTAAACTACGACAAAAGCAAATTTTTGTCCCCGATTCAAAACGTATAGCGCCCAGCTCGAATAACTTCATTAAAACAAAACCAAACGCTTACAGGTTCTTAACTTCTTAAATAAAGCTTAAAGCTTATAAACCAACAATACAATAACCCAGCTCTTGAAGCACGCGACAAAAGCCAACCAAAAGCGACCTTTTGACTGTTTAGACGTCTGAAAAAGACATTTTTCGTTAAGATTGCCAAGTTTGAGAAACGTAGGGGGTAAACCTGACCAACAAACCTTAATTTCATTGATGATAGCTTGTAGTTCGTCCGCTTGGTGTAGGGCGACAAACGCCTCCATAGTAAGGCCACGCGAAGCCTAAAAACGTAAACATCTATCGATTCGATTAAATGTTTTAAAAAAATCAAGAACAACCCATACAGCGTGTACAGTAAACACTTAGAAATACACAGCCGGAGGCATTTTTACGCTTGAGAGTACCCAGGACATGCACAAGGAGATTACGAAACACTGATAGAATATGAGAACCCGTACCAGATGTTTGCAAAAGCCTGTTAGCCCACTGCACCACTAATATAACCAACAATGTAAACCGTCCTAACGTAATGGCTCACATCCAAAATGTTCAAAATCAAAACAACTTTCGAAAGTCATTAATAGCGAAAGAGCGGAGTCTGTATTTACAAAGGTGTTTCAAACAGAGATAGAATTTTCAGCCGCGCGAATGAAGCACCAGTGATAAGCATTTCGAGCGATAAATATCAGAAAACCTGAAACTTGACGCGGGAAATCACATAAAACTATAAACCATGATTCTTTAAAAACCACATTGGTCTGAAAACATATAAAGTTAAATTGATAAACAAAACGCTTCTTTTGTCCTTTTTGTGTTCCTAGAGCTAAAAATTTGGAAATGCGCAAACAAATTAAGGATGGAATTACTTTGTCAATTAACGGCGACCTATCTTGAATAGCCGGTAAAACGCAGAATAAACTTTAAGAAAATGTCCATGCGTTGAAAAGAATAAGAGCTTTACCTGTTTTTAAAATCAAAAGATAATTGGACACTCCAGTATCTCGGTAAAATAATCTTTAGTTTCAAATAACCAGACAATAAAAAATTCTCAAAACTATAGATGAAAACATCCATATAAATGCGGAAACGATAACTATGATTTGTAAACGGAACTGAATTTAAACTATCCGTGCATTCGACAAAAGAAAGTTATACTCGAATCACTTACTGAATAATCAATACATTCACAGCCCTACCCTTTGCCTAAGACTTTTGAGTGTTCCACAGCCAAACAATTCTAATTCGCCGACAGAAATTATTCACACATAGAAATAGCTCGCCACGAGCTCAATATGTCTGACTGACAAGTTATCAAGTTCCTAGCAAGTGATACGTTCAATCACGGGCTATAAAACCGATGTGTAATAAAAATGTTGGCAAGGCAACAGCAATCAGATTTCTTTCTAAGATCCGAGTTTCAAAATATCTGATTAACTCTATATCAAAATTAAACATCTTCTTGAAGGAATCTCAAATTATTCTGGAACTCATATTGTTCGTCCTTTTGGAGTTTTGGGCGAAATGTTATCTGATAACAACATACGTCGTTATATCAATGATCCAGCCGGGATAAACCTTAAGAGGAACTGAACCCTAAAATTGACTTTTTATTGTTTGAATATTTAGGCATAGTAGAACAACTATATGAAGTTTTTTTAAGTTGTTAGCCGTGCAGTTCAGAAATATTATTTGAGGTTTTGTAACAAATCGATAAGATTTGATCGGCGGCTCAATATCTGACGTCAGTGTTTATTTATGACGAAGGTATGATACTAGAATGATTAAAAAGAGGAAAAACATGGTTACTGTCCTGCTTTTGGCAGCAATAAAAGAAAAGCAACTTCAAAAGACAGAGATTACTATAAAAATATCAAGATTTTGAAGCACATTGGCATTTACAAGCTCTGAATATCGTAACCTACGTCATGCCATAGCACCGACAATCTCAACAGCGACCACGGTACCAAACTTTTTCTAGAGACTATTTTCTATTCTGCATTTAATTTCTCGATGGAAAATTCACAAAGCTAATCTACTATCCCAAAAGATTCAAACAAAGATAGGTTACTTTTGCCTTTAGTTCTTCTTTAACCAAACAAGTTTGCAATCATTCAGCCAGCATTTCTTTACCTTTGGTTACTCTTAGTCATAACAAGTTAAATTAGTTGCCGTTACTTTAATTGTAAAAGCAGTTATGTTAATACACGACACCGTTACACAAGGTTAAGCGTTAGATCAGTTTAAATCATTATTACATCACTGCGTTATAACAAAAGGCATAGAGAAGAAAAACAGAAATATTATACAGTACTTAGTACATTTTTTTTGGGAACTTAAACCATGAATGAGAGAAGTATAAGGTTTTAAAAACAGACACGCATTATCAAAATCATCATTTTTGAATGTGAAAATATATTTTGCGAAATATCTTAGTAAAGTTATTTTTTACGATTTGAACAGTGAATAATCCTGGGATGTGTTAACAAAGATGAGATCAGACTAACTATTTTTTAATTTAATGGTAGTTTAAAGGGGTAAAGCCCGCTACCAACGTGGCCATAGTGCCCAATATAGCGGTTTCAAGTTAGCTAGTAGCACATTTGTGCTTTCTATACTTAAACTGTGAATAGTTAAGTAGATATCTTTTTTCTCTCTTTTGGTCAGTGTCTCTTTGTCTGTCTGTCTCTATTTCTTTGTCTCTCTTGGTCTGCTTTTATCGGTCTGTTTCTCGGTCTATTTAACCAATCTGTCTATCTCTAAATAGTTGGCTGTCTCTCTTGGTCTGTTTCTATCGGTTTGTCACTCGGTCTATTTTCAATCTGTCTGTCTCTAGTTTGCTGTTTCTGCCCTCTCAATCTGTCTCTCTATCTGTCTGTTCTCTCACTCTGTCTCTCTATCTTCCTGTCTGCTCTCTCACTCTGTCTCTCTATCTCTCTGTCTCTGTCTGCCCTCTCAGTCTGTCTCTCTATCTCTCTGTCTCTGTCTGCTCTCTCAGTCTGTCTCTCTATCTCCCTGTCTCCCCTCTCGATCTCTCTATCTCCCTGTCTGCCCTCTCAGTCTGTCTCTCTATCTCTCTGTCTCTGTCTGCCCTCTCGGTCTGTCTCTCTATCTCTCTGTCTCTGTCTGCCCTCTCGGTCTGTCTCTCTATCTCTCTGTCTGTGTCTGCCCTCTCGGTCTGTCTCTCTATGTCTGCCCTCTTGGTCTGTCTTTTTATGTCTGTCTCTGTCTACCCTATGTCTCTGTCTATCCTCTCGGTATGTCTTTTTCTGTCTGCGTCTCTAACTAGTAAATTTTTCAATCAACAATGTAACCAACAAAAAATACAATTTACATCCCCTGACTCTCCATCATACTTTACAATACGTACTCCACAACTTGGACGATCACAGTTAGTTTTTTAAAAAGCATTCGTATTGGCTCAGCAACCAGTGCGAAGAAGCTATGATTTGATTGGTCAAATCCGATAGTTGTACCTGAGACGTCAACTCCTTAAACTACTTTTGACGACAAATATATATAAAAAATAACCTTCACAGACTAAAATACACATTCTCCCAACTATCCACGCACTTCAAGTATTTCTTTGAGACTGAAAGCAATAATGGCGATAGAAGAACTGATCAATAGATCGACTGTTATCCACATTAATCATACCACCATTCAATTTAAAACAAACATCAATACAAAAACAACCCAGTTACTAATTTTGTATACTAACGTTTCAGACTAGAGTCCTTCGTAAATGCATGAAAGATAATTAAAAAGGTGTTTAAATAGTAAAGCAAATCAAATGTAATAAACTGTTTCTGTAGAAACACCGACGCAGCATTCCATTTATGACAATCACTAAAGATCTCACCTCGCCCACCATTGGAGATAGTCTCTCCCGCACGCGGTCCAGCGCTGCGTCAAAGAGATCATTGTTAACCAGGTCCTCGTCCAACTGATCTTTAACATTCGACAAAACACGTTCGATCTCTAAGCTTGCTCTTTTGTCTGAACTCCTGCTACTGGATGACTTTGCTTCTAGAGACAGTTTTAAAGGTTAACATATTATAACATAATAGGGTAGTGTAGCTTATCGGGAAATATCAGAACTAAAGAAAAACATTTACCAAAACTTCGACGCCGATGGGGGATGCATGTGTAAGTATAGTACGATACACTGATCGCTAGCCTTACAGGGTGCAGAGTGTCCAACCTAGACAAGTCCTTATAGTTTTTAGTCACCCTGTACCCACAATGTATTAATTAAGAAATACGGCATATGTTCCCCGGCCTTCATAGCCAAGTGAAAACCAAGCCGAACGTTTGGTAGAATTACCGGGTTATGAAGGCACGGAGAACATGTTTTAATTCTTTTATAAAATTATCATTTTCCTACTTAATAAAGAAAAAGACTATATACGAAGCGCGTTGGTGTACTTAAATTTATTTCATGAAACTGTAACTTCACACAACTTGGAGACAGAGCAAACCATATTGTTCACGTCATTTTCGTGCCTCATAGCGCTATGAAACCACACATGTAGATCAATTAAAACGCACGTACTATTCAAATTATTATCTTAATCTACTTTATTAACATTTGTATAATTGTTATCATGGGTCAGATAAGCTGTTGTTGTTGTAAATTATACCTTAATTGGAGTAAAACCGGGAAAGTCCCGCAATTTTAAATGCTGTTTATGAATCCATCGTTAGAGACATATTACAAGAAGTAATTTACCTTGTAATCGTTTGTCCAGACTGTTTGCCGCAAGCGGAACAGACGTAGATGAAGTCCCATCTCCCTCTTTCTCACCTGCAAGAACTACTGTCTCCATACTTCCGCCGAACTCTCCAAACGCGCCATCGTCAGAAGAAAACGAGGACAAAGAGCGCCTATCAAGTGAACCCGAATCTGATGGACTTCGCTCCTCCCAAATACTATACAGGTCCCTTTGGGGCGATGTCCGCTGACCACTTAAATCCATGTCTTTTGTTGCTCCGAATGTTGACATGCTTGTACACTGCTGCGCACTCGATTTCGAAGCTTTCAAGGCTTCTTCCGTTTCTATTTCGTCTGAGTGAGAATCTGGTTTGTCTTTATTCTCAGAAACGCGCATTATCTTTTTCTTGTAATCAATAAATACACACACCCCGTTGTCAATCTCACGAGATTGTTCACTAAGCAAACCAACCTCGTTTCCATCATGTGACATCACACTGTCAATCTGTTGCTCCCGTGACTGACTATCCCCCACAGCTTCCTCGTATTTGGGGGGTCGATCGAAATGTGGCTCAGTACAATGGCCGTTCACATGGCAAATATCCGAGTCATAAGCCGGGTTTGGTGAATGGGAGCCTCTTTCCAAATGATCATCGCAATCATCCAATTGAAATCCTTTATCACGCATGGATGATCCACCATCATCACGCGCTTTCCGCGTAATCATCTCCACAGGCGATTTTCTTGCCTTTATGAAATGACCATCGTCTGACTCATTACCTGATAACTCGCTTCCCTCGTACGACACAGTAAGAGTTTTTGCTGAACGTGATGTACTACCATCTAAAGACCCACTGCTACCGCTATCACTGGCGACCTCGTCTCTGGTCTCTTTCGTCTTCATACAGTCGATCTCCTCTTCGAAATAATGGGGTTTTAAGTGCTTTCCTGTTGACAGATAGAGGCGTTAAGGTGAGAGATGAAGTAGACTAACTTGAACTTTAAAGCGACGAACAAAACAAATTTGAACACGTTAGGCTGAACCCTAAACGATCTCAATCACCAATTACCGGTTTTCACCAAATATTTTACCAGCCATAGTAAAGCCCCTGAAAGTACAAAAATAGGACAATCATATGACGTTTTGAACTCCCCTCGGGCGCAAATGACGCCAAAAGAGTCACAAAAAATCTCACTCGGCAAGTGAAGTTGTTAGGCGTGTCTACCCTCAATAATCTGGGTGGCAAATGCATTTACAGGCCGCCCATTTACCGTTTGGCCCGTAAAGAGGTGAGTTTCACAGAGGGCAGTTTGTAATTTACCCACGCTTACTGACAATAATGACGATTTCTTTTGTTTACAGTACCAACATGGCTGCTTCGTTTTGTTTCTTCGACATCTCTTGGAAGAGAGTGAAAAGCAAGAGTAGGCAAATTTTTGCTGCCGTCATTGCTTTCCACCTGCTTCATCGGCATACAACAATGATTAGTTCTTTACATCTTTATACCAATGTTAATATTATACATTTTTACTTATTATATTCATAATTATTTTTTTATCATAGTATATATTTCTACAATATAGTCTATGTAATTAGGGCACTTTCAGAATTTTAAGTATTGTAACTTTGGATATGTAACTTTATCTAAAAAAAATATAGATGATCATTATCATTATCATTACAGAAGGTAGTTTCCGGTAGCGCACAAACACAGATAAATACGGTTTTAGCCCAACGCTTGAGAAGCTTGTCAAGCTAACAAAGAGATGAATTTTTTCACTCAATACAAGCCGTTTCTAAAACGATATCGTGCTTCCAAAATACTCCAAACAGCTGGGGGCAAAACCGTTAATGAGCTATACATTCTCTGTAAAATCTGCATTAGATCACAGGAACAATGTTTAGCTAATCGCTTTTATATTTTCAGAAGAAGTTTTTGTCACCTTAGCGAGAATGCATAAAATATCTTCCATTCTGCCGTGATATTTCCATGTAATTGTGGGGAAATAAAAATCGTTGAGAAAAGAAAATAAAAAAAAGCGATTAAAAATATTTCAAGACTGTTGTGTGAAGTCACAGCCTACAGGAAACACCACTTCATAAACTGTTTGCAAACTTACGGAAGCTGGATAAATACGTTTTGACATAGACTCGATTACTTAAGCAACCAACAGAAATCTATGATTACAAAAAAACCAATGATGCATAACTAAAAATATAAGGCTAATTTCCCTCTAGCCATGCTCGCAGTTTTTGAGTGACTCTTTTGAAAACAGCACTGAACAATACAACTAACGTTTTTGCAAGTTATTCACATGTAAAACCACAATATATAAACACATATTTTTTTGACACAGCAAATGACAAAAAGAGAATTATAAGTGAAGAAAAGTTTTTTTTTCTAATAAAATGAAACTCTAGTCAAGTTTTGACGCAATAGAGGAGCACAAGAAATAAAATAAAACGAACAGCTGAAGCGAGAGATGCTGTCAACACTGGCATTAAAAGCTTCTGAAAGATGGCAAATTTACAATTATTAAAAAACATCTGGCTCGTAAAATGACAAATTTATATCTCAAACAGCTAAGTACTAAGAACAGATGTTGCCGCTTAAACAAGTATCTGACAACAGACAAATAGATTCATTAACAACTATCACGGCGTTAGACCTTAATACGACTGATGGGAGCTTTTCAGTCGTTCTTTACAAAACGAATAGAACAATAAATTTTAAATTCTTTTCCGACATTCACTGAAAATCTAAAACGAAATTTGTGCGACTTTAGGATAATCAGATTTGCGAGGTTTCTAACCCAAATAGAGTTCACAGAAAACTTTGTGAATGAGCGATGTGCAATTACAATAGCAACTGAGTTGACTACATATTAATATCGTTCTGTGCACCTTCACATCGTGGTCTTGTACCCTTCGTGAGCAGCAAAATTAGTGCAATTTGTGATCGTGAGAAGCCGATTTCACTGACTCTAGTACACATTGCACATCACTTTACACTTGAGAGAACCGGCGACATTGGTAAACAATTTGCTGTATGAACTGCCGCAAAATCAACGTCAAAAACTACATTATCTATTCTCTTTCTATTTTATTATAAATTAAACTGCATGTTGTAGCGCATGTGCGAGCATAACAATAACACTTAATGTCACATACAAATCAGCATAGAATAGCTCGTGGACCCAGTGAAACACTCACATAACATACACTTTTTTTAATAAGAACAAACTTAATAAGAACAGCGAGGCTCAAACCTTCTGAAAAATAAGAACAAATTAAGAACAATCTGAGGCTAATATAAAAATATTAAGAAAAAAAAACTTTTGCAACAATTCAATTCAATTCAATTCAATTTTATTTTTTCAGTACCTTTACAGCATTTGTAATTATTTACTTTAA
>JAPEIX020066101.1:0-11134 GCA_026122405.2 Zoanthus sansibaricus | reverse complement strand
CCCCATGTCCCTTCCCCCTCCTCCTCGCTCCGTATGGCCCTGTAATTTAAGACGTTTTTATTCACTGGTTTTAAATACAATTAATGTAACTCGGTAATACATACATATCGGTCATTGAGCCTTATCGTTTATAGTGTCGAACATATAACATGTAAGAAAATAAAATTGCACGCTAATTAGGCATCTTGCTGATGAACAACAACTATTATGCTATTTTTTTCAGCAACATTATAGTTATTGTCTGTTCAGAAATCTTTATGATGTTCATTTTTAGAGAAATTAAAACATTTTCTTTATTTCAATCATAAACCACATTAATGCAGTTATAATTAAATATCATGGGTTCTGATCTTGATTGCTTACAATTAAAGTATATTATTTGAATGAATTTTCAGTATTTGGGGAAAAATGTTTCTCACAACGACCGTGGAACGTTGATGAAGTTGATGATGAAGACGAGTTTGAGTTTGGTCAAGAAAAACGTACGTAGCACAATGCTTTGGACTCTCCATGAAATTTGTGTGTCTGGTTGTGAGCGCTAGGTAAATTTTATAATGAAAAATTTCAGGTTTTGGGAAGAAACGTTTCAAAAGAATTCTACCATGCGAGGAAGAAAGTGACAATGATGATGACATTATTCCACGGAAACGTACGTATTAAAACTGCATTCATCTTGTAAAGTACTTCAGTCCCGTAATATAAAAGTTCCATTATATTTTTTTCGCATTTATACGTGGTTCTGTAGCAACTTAACACCGGTAAACATCGGCTTAACGGTTAATCCAATTACATTATGTGTGTTTTATAGTGTTTAAGAAGAATCGTATTAGTTCATTGAACGAAGACAGTGATACTGATAGCGATGATAATGCTCAAAGGAAAGGTAGGTTATAGAATTGCATTTCAGTTTCTGAAACACGACAATAGATCACGTAACTTTTTCTTTTAGATTTCGATTCAATACAGTTTACGTTTTATAACCTTTTTTGTTTGCTTGTGAATTAACATGTATTTAGAATTTTGTACATATATGTATAGTAATTTTCATCTTACGGCTTCTCTATGGTTTGTGTTACGAAAGGTGGAACTTCGTTTTGCTTGTAGCTTAAAATTTGATATATGCGTTATTTCACTGACACGTCACAAGGTGTGTATAACAATTATCGTATGAGCGCAAGTTGGATATGAGACTACATTCACACTATACCGGATAGGTTTTCGCGACGGTACGATAGCTATCCGGTATAGTGTGAACAGGGCCTGAGATGCAAAAACAAAAATAAATGGTGTCTAAATCAAAGTCTATCCAAATTCTTCATATCTGTGGTATTTCTGTAGATCACAGCAACTTATAAACTAACAATTTATCTTTACAGACAAAAGCAAGACGCCAAAACAAGTGACTGCAGTTGATACAGGTCCTCTCGTGCCTCAAGGTAAGCAGTATACATGCTGATTATAACTAAGCTCATCCCGTCAATGTTAATGATTAATATCATATATTACTACTAAATGGTATGTAAAGGTTAACCTAATTCCTCATATCTGTGGTATTTCTGTAGGTCACAACAGCTTATAAATAAACTATCAATTTATCTTTACAGATAAAAACAAGAATGCGAAACAAGTGACTGCAGTTGCTACAGATCCTCTCCTGCCTCAAGGTACGTAAGGCACATCCTGATTGGAACTCAATTCATGCAATAATTATCAATAATTGTATGCTAATATAACAATATAGTTGATGTTCGCGGGCGTAAATATGTTTTGGGCCCGACTCAGGCTTATTTTAGCCCGAGCGCAGCGAGAACATCAACTACATTACTATTATTACAACTTTGGAGAGCATTTAGCACAAAAACAAGAACAATTTGCTACATCAGAAACGCGGATATTTACTTAATGAAAGTTGTGTTCTTGCGGCGGGCTCTAATATATTAGAGTCCGCCAAAATGTCCGTTAGAGCCCGGATAATACGCCACAATGCTGACAATGCTCGCCAAAGTTAGTATAATAATAAATGGTGTCTAGGGGTTAACCAAATTCTTCATATCTAGTGTGCATGGGATCTCTATGGATCATCACTTAGAAACTATCAATTTATGTTTACAGAGAAAAGCCAAAACACGAAACAAGTGACTGCAGTTGATAAAGATCCTCTCCCGCCTCAAGGTACGCAATGCTCATCCTGACTGGAACTAAACTCATACAGTAATTATCAATAATTGCATGCTACTAATAAATTGTGTCTCACGGTTAACCAAATTATTTATATCGGTTGTACATACAGATTGGAACTATACTCATTCCATGATTGTTAATAATTCGTTTATTACTAATAAATGGTATGTAAAGGCTAACCAAATTCTTCATATCGGTGGTATCTCTGTAGATCACAACAACTTATAAATAATTAAACATTAAAAGCTTTTCGCTTTTTGCTTTTCGCTTTACGCTTTTTGCTTTTCGCTTTACGCTTTTCTCTTCAAAAGGCCAACGCGTTTCCCTTTGAAGCTAACGGTGATCATGCTGCCCGCCATAGATGGAGACCACACTTTATTAGTAGCATGCAATTATTATTTTCCTGTGCTTGCACAGCGATAAGCCAATCTTACTCTCTGGTTAACTCACGTGTAAGAGCGACTCAAATTTTACGCTGGAAAAGTAGAAAGCCAAAAGTTAAAAGCTAAAAGAGGAAAGAGGAAAGTGATCGAGACCAATGCCAAAGGGCTGCTTACAGTGCAGTCCTTGGCTAATCAAAGGACGAATTGAGAAAAATATATATATTCACATTGCGGAAGTATCTAATAAAAGCACGGGCTGAAAGTTACAGAAATTAGCGAAATAATTTTATTTATTTTCTGCCGGTTAGAAAACAAATTCAATGACAAAAACAAAGTTTTAAACCGAAATGCCAAAAACTGATGCCGAAACTCCCCTTAAATGTAACGAATTCGACGATAAGAAATGAAGTTTCTAAATTTCATTTGGCCGTAAAGGTACACTGATCGTTGTTCAGATTAAAACTTGAATGTTGAATTTAAAACTTGAATGCTGAATTTAAAACTTGAATGCTGAATTTAAAACTTGAATGTTGAATTTAAAACTTGAATGTTGAATTTAAAACTTGAATGTTGAATTTAAAACTTGAATGTTGAATTTAAAACTTCAATGCCGAATTTAAAACTTGAATGTCGAATTTAAAACTTGCATGTCGCACAAAAAACATGAATTTTGGCGGGGATATAACGCCATAAATAACAGTACGTAGTAACTAAAAAATAACCAAGTAAAAAATGACGACAAAAAATGATCCTACTAAAATTCTTGTTGAAATGTTTCTCTGCTGTGAAAATTTTCTTACTTCAAATTTGATAACAAGTTTAAAAAACATGCAGTGTTTGACATGAAAATTAAAGATACCTGCCAAAATACCACTTATCTTGCTTCAGATTTAAAATTGATTTTACTAACAAAAAGTACAAAACAAAAAAACAGAAATGAAAAATATACTGTACAGCCTATGTATACATCATATCACATGTACAATTGTCCACCCGGGGAATGAAAACATTGTTGATGAATCTGAATTTTGGATTAAGAAAGGAATTTAGTCTTATAACAATATTTTGACTTTACTTCAAGTCATAATCATGTTATGAAAAAGATTTATAACTGTAGATATTTATAAATTGTAAATAAATTATCAAAAAATTACAGGTCTCTTGGATTTGTTAACGATGTTTTCCTTCCTTGGGTTGATAATTATCATGATGTATTTAACTGTCAGATTGACATTCAACAGTATGTATACTTTAACATAATCTAACTATATACTAATATAGCTAGCTTAACATTTTAAATATATTGTGTGCGAAATAGGAACATATTTTTTTATTTTATTATGCATTTTTCCACAGTGAAGTAAGCAAACTGTTGATGTGATGCAGTTTAACTTTATTCTGAGCAATTTTCAATTCTCATCTGAGCTTTTTAAAGTATTCCCATTAGGGGAACAGACCTTTGACAAAATACTCTCAACGAAAATCCAAACTACAATGGCTTTCACTGCATCAGTGCTGTTTTTTATAGAATAATGAATTAAGTCTGCTTGCACCAAATACTGAGACAAGCACAACAAGATAATTTATTCAGAAAGTTGTGGCTAAAGATGAGAGCAAGCAGAAGAAACATCCCAAGATTGTGTCTGTACAGTTGCCTAAACCGAAGACCAAGTTGTTTTCAGTTGTTCAGCTATTTTTTTGAAAAATCTAATTACGGAAACCAAGCAGGACCAGCAAAAATCTATTTCAAAGTGCTAACACACATTGTAACATACAAGCTAAGATTTCAATAATTACAATTTCCATTTTGAATTTTAGAAAAATAGAAGACTTACAAACAAAAGTTTCAAAGTAAAAATTGGCTGCAAATTCTTTAAAAACCTGTAAATAACAAATGAAACTCAAAAAAGTTACTTGTACTCTATAAAATCAACTATTCTGAAACATGTTTGGTAACTCAAAACGGATTCAGTTTTGGAAAATCTAAATGGAATAAGCTTACTCCATTATTCCACCTATATATTTAACTTTTATAAAAATCACAACACAGCTTACTCCATTATTTCGGTTGTGCTTTAGAAAAATCACAAAAGCTTAGTCAGTTACTCTGGCTATGCTTTAAAAAATCAGAAGAAAAATTCACATCAGATTTGCTTACTCTCTTATTCCATTCTCTTATTGTTTATTATACATGAACATAGCTATTACAGGTACAAGAGCTGGCTACACAATTAAAATGCTTATTCCGCTACCCCAGGGAATAAGGTAAAACAAATAAAAAGGTATTCCTAAATCGTGCATCACGGATTTTAAACTACATTTATATTAGATTAAGTTCCATTTTACATTGTTTTGGACTATATTATTAATATAATCTACTTTATTTTTTTTTAAGTTGTTTTTGTTCAGTCTGTGACCAAAACTGAAGATTCAACAAGAGTATATGATAAGAAGCAAGCCTGCTATTACTGCGAGAAAATGGTAGCAAAAATAGCACGCCACTATATGACAGTACATAAAGACAAAGCTGAGGTTTGCAAAGCTTTGAGCTATCCAAAGAAATCATCAGAGCGACAGAGGGATCTGGAGAGGCTTCGTCTCCGTGGCAATTACCACCACAACATAAAAGTAATTGAAACAAAAAAAGGTCCTTTTATACCAGTTAGGAGACCCACAGAGAATGAAAACCTAAACGTTTCAGACTTTCTTCCATGTCCCAGCTGCCTTGGCTTTTTCAAAAGAATTGACCTCTGGAAACACAATAAGACATGCAACTTTCGTAACAGCAAGGTGAGAAATGACGATGATGAAAATGAAGAGGTAGGATATCGTACGATCCAACAGGAAAGCCGAATTCTTTTGCTTTCCCAACTGAAATCAGATGAAAGCAAGGCATTCCTCACTCTCAAATCAATCATGAGATCAGATGAAATCACAGTAGTGGCACGTACAGACTGGCTCATTAGCAAGTTTGGACAGAGTCAACTTGAGCGTGTGGGCCAGGAGAGATCGAGAGAAGCATCTCAAAGCATGCGAGAACTTGCTAGATTATTATTAGAGCTACAAAAGCTTACCAAAAAGAATCACGAACTGAAAACGTTTTTAACACCTGAAAATTTTGATGACGTGGTAGCTGCTGTTAGATCCCTGTGTAGATTTGAAGAAAAAGCCACCAGAAAAACTGTTGGCATTCCATCTCTGGCTTTGAAACTAGGGTATTCACTGAAAAAGTGCCTTTATATCCTGAAAGGCCAGGCTTTAAGAAATAAACTTAGCACACAGAACCAAGAGAACTTTCTCCAGCTGATGGAAGCAGAGTGGAATTCTTCTGTCTCTTATCACTCTCTTGGCGAACTAGCAAGAAAAAAGTTCAATAAAATCGAACTTCTGCCACTAACAAGCGATCTTAAGCAGCTACGAACCCACTTAATGGAAAACATGGGGAGACTGACTGAAATGCTGAAAAGGGAACCAAGTCTGCAGCTATGGGTTCAGCTTGCAGAGTACACTGTCACCAGGTGCGTCATCTTTAATAAGAGACGAGGGGGCGAAGCCACAAAACTTCTCGTGAAAAACTACAAAGAGCGGCCCAACTGGAGTGAAGCTGTCACTGGTGATGTGTTTGGCAACCTTCAGCCAGTAGAAAAAGTACTGTGTGAAAGGTAAATAAAACTATTGAATAAACATCTTTGTTTATTGGTACATTAGAGTTCAAAAATACATATCAAACCAGAAGAGTACATACAACAGGGAACTGGGCGTGTGGCCTTCTTGAGGTTCTGTCTGTTTCTAGTGATAAAGTTAAAATCATGATAAATATATCCACATTTTTTCACATTTTTGTTTAGTAATCCAACCAAATCAAGACTTTAAGAGCAAAAGAATCAAAATTCTAGTAAAAGTACCAGTGAATATGTTAAATGTTTTTAAAATATGGCTGACAAAGTATTTTCTGAATAAAAGTTTGAAGGAAAATAATTAGGTCTTAAATGCTCCATGTCTGGGTCTTATTGAAGTCTCGAAAAAGTCTTAGATTTTTTGAGCTTCTAGTTGCAGAAAGCCTGGCATCTACAGCTATGGTACTTTTCTTCTTGTAAAGATTTTTCAGTATAACAAGAAAAGAAAAACTGAACCTTTTAACCCCTTTGTACCTGATGTTTTCCGATGTCAAGCAAAACAGGTTCATATTTTACCAAATGGCATCTGTAATACAGGATAGTTAGCTATTGGGTGGTTTAAATTCTTACACCTTAAATGTTTTTCATCATTTACAGGCTTGATATGGTTGAGCTGAGAGGAAAACGAGGCAACAGAGTCCCCATCATTTTGACACCCGAGGCAAAAGAAGCAGTCGATACTTTAATGGACAAAAGGGAAACAGTGGGAATAAGCAAACTAAACCCATACGTTTTTGCAAAACCAACTTCACTTACCCACTTAAGGTTCTGTGAAACACTGCGCAAGATAACAACAAATGAAAAGATCTCACTAAAACATCCCGAGTTAATCACCTCGACCCGACTTAGAAAGTATATTGCAACTGTGTCGCAGGTCATGGACCTAGATGAAAAAGAACTAGATTGGCTGGCTCGCCATATGGTTCATGACATCAGAATACACCGTGAGTTCTACAGACTCCACCATTCCACAATAGAACTCACAAAAGTCGGAAAACTGCTTACGGCTGTAGATCAAGGAAAGGTGGGCAACTTCACAGGAATGTCCCTGGACGATATCAGTTTGGATATGACTCCTGGTGAAGGTACTTATTTATGAAAAAGCTAGTCTCATGTCCTAACAAAAATGGCTTAAAAATCATTTGAACCACAACATAATCATTTCTTTCAAATGTTTTTACAGGTTGTTATCATTGCGAAAATGCAAAACTTCAGATGCAATTTTAGACGTTTAATGGAAGGCCCTGAAACACACTGTTTACAATCAATTTTTTGTTGTATCAAATGTATCCAGTGACAAAATATGACATTTTTACTTTTGCGTAATAAAAAAACTAACCTCAACAAAAATGTGAGAAATGCAGTCTTTTCAAAATGTTGAGAATCATGTTCTGGAAAAAGTAGGCCAGGACTTCTCCTTAAGTTCAACGAGACCTAGAGGCTCGGCTAAGTATCACTGATCAATTATGAAGTTAGTCTAATGGAAATTAGAAAAGTTTGTGCTCTTGAAATTTTATTGCAATAACTCCAAGTATCATAAATTTTTCAATTCAGAGGCTGGACTCCCTGTCAGTTTGTGCCACAGCAAATAGAACTCTTTTCAGATATTCTCATGACAGTAACATCAGCCATTCAAACTTTCTTTTCAGGGTCGGATGCAAGCAATCAGGAAGACAGTGATGCTGAGAGCATGGCAGGGTTGGCAACCAGTAAAACAGGTTGGTTTGTTTTCTTATTAAATTAAGACCAATACAATTATATTCCATTGGCAGAAATTGAAAATTGAATTTGAAAAAGCTGAAAGTGGATAATGCAATAAACATACGTACTCATTCTTGCTTTCAGTAATTTGTCAAATGTGACAGTCCGTGCGAAAACCGACCCTTTTGAAGCAAGAATGCAAGTGTGTTTGGGCAATTATAAACAATAGCAAAAGCACACCTACGTTTGAAAAAATGAAGCGTTCGCTTGCCTGCATTCGTGTTCACACCTTGGTGAGTTCATCTGCATTTAATTCATCAAGTTCGAAAGAAATATAGAACCGAGTTAAAAAGAATGCAATAACTGCGTTCAAGAGGAACACAATATCTGCATCCAAAAAGAATGCAATAACTGGATTAAAAAAAGTCAGCAGTGGGTTTGTAAACAACTCAAAAATTCCACCTAGCTAAGAGTGTGACAAGAATACAAAACTTTTACGAAACACAGCACTGAGTTCGAAGAAAACAGAATTAAGCACCACTTAAACTTGCCAAAAAAAATTTAAGAAATGTGGCATCAATGCCATACTTTGATGTGCCGGTTACTGATTCGGCCCAACAAACTCCCATGAGAACAATTCATCTTAAAGCATCAAGTTTAAAGCACAGGTAACGTCAATACTCAAGCATGCTTTCCAAACAAAAAACTATGGAGCTCACTAATCAATAATTGCAAGGAACATGCTTTGCTATTATCAGATCAAAACAGAAGATTAAAATCGTCATAGTTAATTAATAATGGTATTTGAACTGAGTGGAGTGCTATTTGGTCGGAAATCATACCCGTGATTTCGAAATTGAACGACCACGCAGCGCGAGTTTGATTTGAAGTCACAAGTATGATTTTAGACCAAAATTATACTCCAATCAGTTCAATTACCAATTAATTATATCCATTCTGAAATCTCTTTTAAGCCAAACAAACAGACAATATTACAGGTAATTACAACATTTTCATTCCGGAAGTGGAAAACGACAATGAACCAACAAATAGTTCACGTGATTATATCAGTGCAGTGTACATGAACAGGAAAATGCATCTGATGGAACTCTCAGTACATACAAACCAAATGTCTCTTCAAAGTA
The DNA here is from genome assembly GCA_026122405.2 of Zoanthus sansibaricus. Classification (NCBI taxonomy): domain Eukaryota; kingdom Metazoa; phylum Cnidaria; class Anthozoa; order Zoantharia; family Zoanthidae; genus Zoanthus; species Zoanthus sansibaricus. The sequence goes on along the minus strand of JAPEIX020066101.1, from coordinate 2,047 downwards.
AAAAGCCTCTAGTTTTCAAAAGAGTTTGTTTAGTTACCACCTACCACTTTCTGAACACAGACAGCCATTTCTTGGTTGAATGACTTGTGTTCGGTTTTAAGGCTATGGACTTCAGCTTTTCTATATCATTGTTGGTAACCACAGGAAAGATCAACTCGTCAGGTTTAGGATTTGTGGTTGAACTGATGGGAGAAACTGTTTCAATTGTTTACACACTTGCAAGAAGAGGAAGTGCCAGATTCAGGTTAATTGTCAGGGTCTAAGTCCAGTAAATTGATTGTAAAGGAAGGAAGTTTATCATCAGAATAAAACAAATTGATTGTAAAGGAAGTTTATCATCAGAATAAAACAGCTCATCTTCTGCTAGTAGAAGATAGGAGTCATCGTTCAAAAAAGATTCTAAGGAAAAACATCAAAATTTTGCAATTTGCTGATCATGTCACACTGTTTGCATTATTTTTTCCTGCACTTTGATTGGCTATTTCAGCCTTATCTGCAGTGTGATTGGTTTATCAAAATAGTGCCATTACAGACTCAAAATAGTGCAATCTATGCTGAACCTATGATGTTAGGAAGCAATCAAATTGCAGGAATTATCAGTGATATTTAAACTTGGCAAATCAGGCAATCTGTGTATTTTTTTCTTTTTGTCACTGAGAATACTTAATTATTTCTATTAAACCCTTTATAGCAAGATTGAACTTTGTGCGTGTGCTGATTAACTCATTCAAACGATAAAAAAGTATGAATTCAGCATTTACAGAATACAGTTGAACCCCGATATTTCGAAGTCTCAAAGGAAACGAAAAATACTTCGAATTAGCGGGGTTTCGAATTATCGGCGGGGGTCAAGTATAAATACACCAGTTTCACCCTTGAATACCTTTATTTACATTATTATCTTAATATTAATGAACAATTTGTTGAGTCAGATTGTTTTTAACATATTTTTTAGTTCGTTTTCCATAATTGAAACAACTTTTCAGAAATTTCTCGGTGAAACTGAAAGTAAACATTGTTCAACCTTTTGTTGTCGCTATACCAAAGGTGGAAATTCGTCGGACATTAGCAAATTTTCGTCGGTCAATGTCCGATGACCGCCACTCATTTCCAGCCCTGCTTTGCGAAGGCAGAAGACCCCTTCGGGGTCATGGGCCTGTTACTTTCCCATGTGAGCCTGTTACAAAAATTATTAATGAAAACCCTGCATTTATGACATTTTTTGTAAACAAACAATAATTATTAATTCCACAAAGCTAGTGTGTATAGTTGTATGTTTTCAAAGCATAAAAAAGCACCATCATGATATGTTTGGGGCAAGTTTACCCATTTACCACCATATATTATACCTAAAGAAGGTGGGCAAATTGACTTAATTGGGGGTAAATTGACAAGGTATAGTTTTCCAGTTATTTATTACTTATATCAAACCGTTATATGTTAAGTATTCGACTACTACCTGCAGGCTTGGGAGGACCTCATTTCGTAAGCTGAAGCAAAAGAGAGACTACTTAAAACACAGAAAGAATGCCTCATGGCTCTACTTGTCGCGATTAGCGGCCATGAAGGAGTATGCTTATTTAAAGGTATGCCTGTTTGATTTTAAACTAAGGGAAGTCAGGTTAACGTAGCGGTCATCAGTCGCGCCTCCCACCTGTACGACCGGGGATTTAGTCCTTGACTCTGCACGTAAGCTGAGATTTGTCGTTCTCAATCTGACTCTGTGGGTTTTTCTCCTGATACTCTGGTTTTCCTCCCTCTGCAAATTCGACTTTCACGCCAAGATCTGAACCGTCGACAGGGCTCGAAATTAAGAAAATTAAAAAAAGTTGAAAAGTAGTGTTAAGGTAGCGACTTCTGGCAGATAACTTTTCTTTACTTTATTATTATCTAAGAGATGAAGATTGGTCGCAAAATTGCGACCGCTGTTGAAGCTTTAGTCGCAAAAGGAAAATTTAGTCGCAAATGCGACCGTATCGGTCACAATTTCGAGACCTGGTTGAGCAATTAAACCTTAGCCTCTGGCTAGGAAGAACTGGCAACCACT